>JANSTQ010138896.1:15000-34327 GCA_026167885.1 Bergia puertoricense
TTTTTGTTGCTGTTGATACTTGATCTTTCCAAATGGTCATTATCTTAAGCTTTTTTTCTGCAGTGACCTTTTTACACTCCTCATCTTGGTCACACATAATTGGGGAAATATCTGTGATTGCTTTTTTGTTGATGGTTATAACTACAGGTAATACACAGTCGATATGAGGAAACCTCCATCTACAGTGAACTGATCTAAAATATCTTAATAAAATGGAAACAAAATTAATACTGCATTTTCCTTCCAAAACAGTAAATTTAGGGCAGGAGGGCCTGTAAATCTTTGAAATAAAAAACTGTGGCCTTGAAAGACATTAAACTAGTTACAAAATTATAAGTTTTCCCTCCCCAAGTCAGGAATTCAGGTATTTTGCTTATTCTAAACAAAGTGTGTGATGTTGTGTGATGTAGTTACATGTAATAGTATTGCTTGATACACTGTTTTGTTTACTATGGCAACATGGAGTTACTGTTTACATTATTATTACATGAAGAATACTATTGTGATGTCATAAGAGATGTGTATATAATATCATTTCAGGAAACCACGTTAAAGTTAGGATTGTCTGTGGACCTTTTGAAACTTATTTGTAATACATGGTATGTTTACAAGCTTGAAGTTTTGTTGATTTGAAGCAGAACACATCTGCATCAGATGTAAAATGTAAACTATCAGTTATCATTTTTGATAGGCTTGTCCCATTAAGCAAGCAGTTAAATTTAGTTGGATGTAACTGTGACTAATATTTTGTAGTCATGTTGGAGTGAAAATAGTACATGTAGGTGTTAGGAACTGGGCATCTGTGTAATCCATTATTTTTCAGTTTCAGTGTCCTTAGGAGTGTTATTTGATCAGCAGTTCCTTTTCATGATAATCTTAAAGGGGACCAGAGTTGATGTTGGATTGACCTGTTTTTCTACATACAAAATCAGCACAACAAGTTTCTTTCTTCACTGATCAGGTCTAGCATATAACATGATTGTACAAGGAATAATATTTTCCAGTTACTTGTTCCAGTCAAACTGGCAAAACTTTGTTATTTTGTATTTACACCAGTCTGATCATTCATTTCCCTGTAAAACTGTGGCAGCTTTTGTTGTTTTGCATTTTTGGCATTCATTTGTCACATTAAATCTCACACCCTAGTTCTTTACAATGCCACATGTAAGTGAAGTCCTGCACTGTTCTTAAAAAGTATAGATTGTTCAGAGATTGTTGCATGTATACATGATATTAGAACTAATACTACATTCTATACAGTATTATTAAAACCAAGTTGATATTATATTCTACGTTTTTGAAATTCTCGAAATAAACTATTTTAGGAAGTCGTTAATGCAAAATTTGAAAACCGTCAGCATGATTGTATGGATTGAAACAGAAAAACGTAATAATATTGATATTTAGTTCTGCTTTCTGATTTGTCTTAATATTACCAGAAAAATACCCATTCTGTACAAAATGTTGGATATTAAGTAGTACTGTAGAAGTAAAGATATTTACTCAAAAGAGTGTTTATAACAACCAGAAACTAACACGATAGATTTTTTCAAAATCAGATGCTTAATATCTATTTTAGATTAATATTCAAAAGCCTGTCAATCAATGGAAGTCATTTCAGAACCATAACCACAAAATCTTTGTGCTAATTTTTAAGATTCTTGAGCAAATCTTCAAAATTTGTTTGAAATTTTTGTAGATTTTAGCCAATATGGTTTATGTGGATTGAGAAAAAATGCCTAGAATAAAGAATTTTTATCGTGAAACATAAAGAAGTAATGCCTTTTCTGTAAATACTGAAATTATGAATCTAAACTTGATCATTTGATTAACGATTTGAGTTTTTATGTTTTCAATGAAGGTGATTCCAAACAAAATAGATGATTGAAGACTTGCATTAAAGTAGAGTTATGAAAATTGCATCTCCTGGTTTGACATTGTAAAATGAACATTTTTTTGTGGTTATGGTTCCCACAAGAGTTCCATTGACTTGTAAGGTGAAGGGATTTCTCTGTGTACTTCTAAGCAGCAGATGAGTAGATTGAAAGTTGAAGCCCTTTTCTAAATGCTTGGTCCTGTTTGTTACAAATGGAGTTACAACTTAAGAGTCTGTTCATACACATATGAAAAATATAGAATCATTTCTGATTATGCTGTTGAAAGTTTCGTCAGAAAATTGCATTATTGATATTGTACTTGGATGGTAATTCATTGGCACAGAAATGTAATCTTTTAAAATAGGGTTTCTTATCATAATGTTTTGCCACGTCCAAAGCGACGTTAGAAGTTGTTTCACTTGTCTGGCAATGCATAACAGGACATTTTACTTTCAGTCGAAGATAACAAGACAATCAGGGCTTTGGGACTCTACTTTTTGAAAAGTTGTACAATATAGTTAAATCAGGGAATGGGTGAAGTAACACAAGAGCTCTCTGCACTTCAAGAAATAGAGTGCAAGTCCATGCATCATGAGTGTTATTTTAAGAAGCAAAATTGACCCTCGACACCAAAAACTTTGTATACCAAGCATAATTCCATTTAAATACATTGAATTTGAAAACATTAGAACTATTTTTTTTTCGTTACTTCCAGTGTAGTGTTGATAACTTAAGTCGTTTCTATAAGAATACATCAAGAGCATAATAATTAAGGGATGAAAAAAATCATAACTATTTTTTGCAGACAGATATCTCTATTTGGGCATGTTTGAACCACTAGTATCATCTACAAATTGGAATAATAAATAATGTACCTGTCCAGTGTTTCGTGTTAAACAGCTATCGTCAGTTGACTGATCATGTGTTGTTGATGTACCCATGTTGACTCAGGTGAGGTGTTGTGTACAAGCACTGATCACAAAGTAAGAGATTCCTCAAGACTTCGGCCTCAGTTACTTTTAAGTGGGTTTGGTTAAATTTTGAATTAATATTGATTTCTTCATTTTCATGCCAAAAATATTGACACAATCAGTGGAAAAAAAACTTGATTATGAAAACCAAAACAGTCTATAAGACTAAATGCAGGTTAATTTTTTTAATCCAGGATAAGTAGTTATTAACTTTCAAGCAACCAGGCCGAAATAAAATGCAGCACATTTATATTGAAATTGCAACAGTTTTGCAACGTTCTAAGTAAGTATACCAAGGAAATCCCACAAGCGTTTTGAATTAAACTTGACAAAACATAGTCCAATAAGTTGGAGTCCCTTTCAGCTTGGAGCAGGAAAAGTTGTTGTTGAAGTGAATTTTATGTTCCAGCATTTCTAGTTGATTATGAATCCTGCTGACACAAAACTAAGTGAGATTGTAGAAGTTAGTGCATGTGACACTTGAATGCAAACTAAAGACCTGCCAAACTGTAATAGGTAGGAAGAAATGTTGTGCAACATGATAAGAGAAGTAGTTCAGCAGCACGACCTACCCCACTGTCGACAGTGTTAGAGGGGCTCTTTCATGGCTGAATCGATGGATTTTCCCTGTTTCAGCAGCTAAATTTTTACATTATTTTTCCAAATAATTTCAAAAGAAAAACTCCACTAATAAGACAGCATGCGATCACTTCTGCCATTGAAGGTTTTATGCATAAAACAATTTATTTTATTGTGTTCCATCCCGGAACAGTAGAACTGACAACTACAATCCAACTTAATCCCCTCCTAAAACAGACCATCTGTAGCATTTACCTTTTGAAATACTTAGATTGGTATCTGAACAATGCCTGTTTAGGGATATTTTAGCTTGAAACATGTTTCTTGTCGATAAATCCATGAGCATGTGCAAAGCCGTGAAAGAGTCCTTTTAACTTAGGGTGCATTTGATTGACCATAATCTGAAATTGGAATTTTGTGGAATAAAAACTTTGACCCCTTCAATCATGCAGTATGCTATTTTCAAATTTTTAAGTTCATCTTGATTTGAGATAATCAATTTGTTGCATACTATTTGCCAGATGATCGGCTCTCACGTGCTAGGAATGCCTGACTGAATCCATCCCAGAAAACCGTGCATGCCTCAAAATGGCCGCCATTTTAAATTTAGCAAAATGAGAAAACCTCGGTGATCGTTACTGATCTCACAGTGCGTTCTGGGATGGTGCCTTTTGGGGACACCTGAAAGTGCATACTGATTGGCTTTAATACTCCAAGCATGTGATAAATGTCCAATCACCTAGTGGGAAGGATATTTAGAAATCTTCCCAAATGTATTGCTATTCAGAATATAGTGAATCAAATGGACCCATATAACGTTGAGTTATTGTCTAGTTTGTGGTTTTATTTGTTTGTCAACTGCACATAATCTTAATCTGTTGATAAACCAAAGCTATGAAAAGTTTGTTGTACAAATTTAAGTCATGGTAAAGTACGTCTTGCTGTTAAAACCACCCTCAGTTGCAGGCCAGTGCTGCTGTCTGGTGTAATGGTAGGTTTCAATTCCTTCCAACAGTATATTAGCTAAGTCGATGCTTCGTGTATGGAAATGTATGAAAAGTTTGTCAGAAAGCTTTTTTTTTAGCCTTGTGTTATTGTTAGCAGAAGCTGTAGTGCAATTGGGAAATGGGCTGTCGGTACAAGTACATGTAATTGTTAGTGTGTGGATCACAACATATAATGGTCACAAGTTGGTGACATTTTGCTTGGAGACAACAGCAATAAGAGCAAAGTGGGTAGAGGCTTGCAGGGCCGTGTTTTCCTAAGTTAATGATTATTGTAATGGATCCTTGAAGGAACACGCCATAGTTTGTGTTGATCACAAGCTTCTTAAGAGTTAATTCAAGAGCTAATATATATAATATTGTCAATCATGATAGATTCATGAAGACAAAAGTTACACCCCTGCTTAAAGAGCCAGTAAATATCCATTTTGCTCCCATTTGCACAACGAATGAAGCCAAATTATTTTAAGACTAATTATCACATGTTTGTCAATGTGTGTCTTTTGAGTGACTGAAACAGCTACAGCAGTATGAGACCAACTCCTTTCTTACTGTGCGGCTTTATATGTACTGACGATGTAAGTTAAAACGCCCAGAGTTTGTTGCCACTTTTCCTTGTAAAAATTATTGGGATCAATAAATATTGTAAATTATTTATCATAAAGAAAAGTGTTGCAAATGATGAACTTGAATGTGCGCTGGTATTCTTTTACCCATAATTGTTGTGCAACCAGTGATTAAGTAAAACCATTTCCAATGTATTCATAAAACTGTTTTGGAAAGGGAAAGGTCCGTATACCGCCTACTGAAACCCAGGTCGTCAAAGAAGGTGGAAAGAGGGGAAGGGGTCTCCAAGGATTAAAGTTGACCCAAACATGAAAGGTTGTTCCATATTTTCTCCGAATACACGCCACCACAGTTGTTGCCCTACCCCAAAAAGTTTTAACTGAAACAAACTTTACATTTCATAAAGTTGGAGTGCATCCCCCTCCTGTTTGTTTTCAAACAGGGTTTCTCTTCGCTGGGAATAGGGGGGGGGTATGTCTCTCAATCGCCCGAGAGGAGAGAGCCTGTTTGGGCTTTTTCCGTTGAAGCGAAGACGTCCAAGATGTTTTTTGAACTAACAAGAGTCCAAGGTCAGTCCCGGGGTCAGATTTTTGGTGACATAAAATAGTAATAAAAACCTGATTATCTCTGATAGTAAATATGCACCTTGAAGAGATTGTGGGAGCTTTCTGAGATCTTTTTATCCGCGCTAAGTTGGTGCTGTTTTAAACAGGCTTGAAACCCTTACGCATGTTCATTTGGCGAATATGTTGATCGATCTTGCAGAATATTCGAATTTCCCGCCACGTAACAACGTCAGTGATACTTCGTTAATGTATGAGTTAAATCCAAAAGTGCACATTCCATCCCCTGGGCATTTAACATTTTTTTATTTTTTGGTCAAATTCCCCGCCATAAAAGCCCTTTCTTTGGTCAAATGCCACGCTCTCCAGGGATTATTTTGGGTTCAAATGTTCAGCCCCCTGAAGCGGCAAGATCCAAACCGGTTTCCGGTTTCTTTAATATTGACATTTTTATTATTTTTATAGTAGGACTGCTCAGTGGTCAGCGGTATGATCGCGCAAAGGAACCGACAAAGACCGTCCTCTTTTGGCCATCGTGCAGGCTACTTGAAGCCACTTGTTATATTACATAGTGGGGGTTGCTCGGGGGGATGGGCACTGTTGGATTTGACTTTGTATCGAGCGAGGGCAAATATCAAACTAAAAGAATACTTTCTCAGACGAGGGCCTGTGCAGGGGAGGGGGGGGTATTCTTTTATGATTCAACAATAATTTTCTCAGTTGGAACAGCAAAGCGCGCGCGACGAACGCAATGAAGCAAAAAGGCAAAATTTATCGAGTTCTTTGTGTTTTGTGGTAATTTTAAAAATTATTAAGCATCTCCGTCTTTTCTTTTGTCGCTGTTTCGAATCTAGAAGGTGAATTTTTGGCCATATATTGACCAAAATGTTGGCCCTCCAGCGTGCATCACGTGATCGATTCTGACCAATAGCATCGCGCGTTTTCACTATTATTATTGTTGAATTATAAAAACTTAAAGTTAACAACTCGTTTCCAATCTGGTCCTCTGAGAACAAAAAATGTAAATAACTCTAAAAACTATTGGAAAAAATAATATTTATTAACTACCGAAAAAAATATTTTAATTTACATTGAAAATTACCAAAATATGTAAATTCTAAAACTTATTATAACAATTGGAGGAAATATTGAGTTATTTGAGCTACTGGAGAAACTACGAGAAGGCTCACTTTTCACTTCCAAATTCTGTTTTTCTCTGACCAAGTATTTTCGACTTCAGTTTTTTCAAACCAGAGATTTCCGACTGCTGTGGTTTTTTTTTGAACACATAATTACCGCGAGTGTTTTGTTTTTTTCTGACTCAATTTCCGACTTCTGTGCTTTTTTTCTTAACATGGATTTCCGACTTAACCAATAATAAGCATTATTTAGTAAAACGCATTATCCGGAGAATGCCCAATGTGCTTTTCATGATAAATTATCAGATAATAATGCGGTTTTTTGAAGTTTCAATTATTTTGCTACCCAAGAAATGCCATTATTCCCCCCCCCCCCCAGAAAAAAACACAAGTGTCCGACTGATCCCTCCCACCATGTTTCGTCTTTACCAAGTTTTCAAAAAAGGACCCACTAAAATGATTGGTTTGAATATGTGTGCATTGGTTTTCTTCAGTTTCAGTCGCTACACCAGTAGACAGAAAATTCTGAGCTCAGTGTTGAACAAGTCACGTGGTTTGTGACCTGTCGGCTGGAAGATTGTATCGCCCTCCGTCTTTATGTCAGCTCTGATATAAATTGCCTCTCGCAGTCCCCTTGCAAACCAGTTTTGATCTCTGTTAAAAATCAGGAAAGCCGAAAGTTCAGAATTGTCTGTCCGCTTGTGTAGTGACTAAAAATTAAAAGCCATCATAGATTATACCCCCTACACAACCAAGTACAACACTAATTGTCATCAACAGATCAATAAATGTGTGTGCTCCGTGCACACACATTTCAGGCTATTGTCGTGACTCGTCTGTCGCTCGTCGGAAGCCATCGGTTTGATCTCGTATCGCGTCGAGTACACATCTTTTGCACGATAACCATTTAAAAGTTTTACCGTGAAAACTTCAGACTTCATGAAAACCTAGCTAAAAACTTGTGTAATCACACTTGCTTGGGGAACTTTTGTTGTCACGCTTGTTTGGAGAGCTTGTGTAGTCACGTTTGCATGGGGAACTTGTGTAGTCACGCATGCTTGGGGAGCTTGTGTAGTCACGCCTGCTTGGAGAACTTGTGTAGTCACACTTGTTTGGAGAACCTGTGTAGTCACGCTTGCTTGGAGAACTTGTGTAGTCACGCTTGCTTGGAGAACTTGTGTAATCATGCTTGCTTGAAGAACTTGTGTAGTCACGCTTGCTTGGAGAACTTGTGTAGTCACGCATGCTTGGAGAACATGTGTAGTCACGCTTGCTTGGAGAACTTGTGTAGTCACGCTTGCTTGGAGAACTTGTCTAGTCGCGCTGGCATAAGGGATTCTAGTGCGTGGGGACGCTTGTAGTTGCACATTTTAGCTCGCGTGTCTGATTTCTTTTCACTGTATTGCACGTAACCAATAGGTTATGGAATGGCAATTGGTTCCCGTCAAGTCCTGTGGCACTTGATACAAAACCAAACGTTTTCCACAAATACACTCAGCGCTTTGTCACGATTATTAGTAGTGGTTATACGTTACATTTTCAAAAGTTCTCTCTCAACCCGAGGTATGTTCTTATCATATTCCTAAATGTTGGCAATCATTCAGCGCCAACGGCCAGAACTTGTAGTTATAAAAAGATAGAGTGGATTGGTGCCCAAACTTCAAAACGAGGCGTGAACACAGGCTGACCAGAAATCCACCAGCAGTTCATCATATTCTTCATTCTCGTAAAAAATGGTTAGATCTTGGTTAAAACTTCCATGTGCAGCGACAAAATTGCGCCTTGATTTGGTCCTAGCAGCTGGCCAGTCTTTCCGATGGAAACAGAACAAGGTGACGAAGATATGGAGTGGTGTGATTTGCGGCAGAGTTTGGAACTTAAAACAAGATGGCGATGATATTTTTTACTTTGTCCATGACACACAAGAGAACACATGTTCACATGTCCTTGAACGAAGGTACAGTGCACTTCTCAAGGATTACTTCCAGTTAGATGTCGATGTTGAGAAACTGTTTCAACAGTGGTGCGAAGCGGACAAACACTTTGCAGCTGTTTCTAAAACTTTCCGTGGAATGCGCACCCTTCGACTTGACCCTGTCGAAAACACTTTTAGTTTTATTTGTTCTTCAAACAATAACATCCCGCGGATAACAGCCTTGGTAGATTCTCTGTGCAGAATCTATGGAAAGAAATTAGAAACTGTGGAGGAGGAGGAAGGAGAGTTTTACACTTTTCCTTCTGTGCATGCTTTGGCAGGGGATAACGTTGAGCAGGAGTTAAGAGATGCGGGGTTTGGGTACAGAGCCAAGTTTATCAGCCAGTCTGCCAAGATGATCGTTGATAGGCACAAGGATGCCGCGCACCGCTGGTTGTCAACATTACGTGAAGTACCTTACCAGGAAGCACGGGCTGGTAAGTTTTCAGATTTACATTTATCTCGGGTGGGGGAGGGGGGGCGGGCGGACTCCCTCACGTGAAGCCATTTTGGTCAAAAATTGAGTATAGATTTCGATATTGTGGTCTTAAATTGGGTATTGTTTTTAGAAATGAGGAAATGTATGCAAAAGACAATTTGCACCCCGGAAAATGGGTATCAGTTTTAAACGTCCGGTCTGGAATTGGGTTGGTAAATTCACATAATTTGGTCTGAAAATGGGTCACGGTTTTATGAAGCATGCTTCAATAGAAAATGTACATACTAGTTCAAGATTTTTAAAATAGTTCCAACTTTAATACAAAATTATGAGAGAATACTACAAGTCAAAACTTGATTTTTTGCAGTGAAACTTCATCCAAAAAACAGTGCAATATACTATTGTAATAAAAAACAATTTATTGCTGTCTCACCTTGCCATTTTAAATTTTAGGCATTGCTCAGTCAGTCAACAGCCATTTTAGGGAATAAAAATTATACACCCATACATGACAGGTTTTATGCATGTATAAATATTGGTAAAGCCCAGATCAAATAATCATGAGTGTTGACCAACCACATTTAGATGTGCTCAGTCAAACGAGGATGAGAGTCTGGACAACACAGTTGCTCAACAAATGTGTGAAACTCTCATCAGCTGTTATAGAAATCTTGAACATGTTCAAAGGTGATGAGATTGCTCGAGAGTTGATGAGAGTGCATGAGAGTTGGTGGTCAAACGAGAGTGAACTCCTATCAACTCTCATCAACTCTCATGTGCTTGTTTGAACCTGGCTTAATAGTGCCTGTGAGGGACAAGAACCAAATCAAAACAAAATTTTGAAAATAACTCATTTATTTTTATCTACCAGTACATGATATTGTTATAAACTTGTTAGGAACCAGTCATTTTCCCAAACTTTGACTGTTGGAGGGTGTATGTAGGTACCATTTATTATTATTCAAATTTTCATACAATTTTATCTTAAGCCACTTTATCATCAGAAATCTTCTGAAATTCAGTGAGGGAGAGCACTTTTTTTTTCCCTTGATGTGCGACCAACAAAGACTTTAGCCATGGCGCTCTGATACTCATTTGCAATTGAATGGCCATCAACTTTGCCATTGGATAGATCTGAATAAACAACCAAAAACATACAGGATGTACTGACACTGTGGCCATACCACTTCTTTACAGTCTGCGCTTAACAGCGCACTTGACTAATGATAAAAACCATGAAGAGTATGAACAATAAAAACTAAAAGAGCTTGAGCAAATGACAGTCTCTTTATGTTCACAATTTTGGGAGCAAGCAATCGCACATTGTATTTTTCTATGAGATATTTTGATTCATCAAACGTAACACAATTGTTTCAAAAATGACCCAATCAGCTCACTCGTTACATGTTCTTTTATATATGGAAAAAACAGTGCGTGCTGAGATCGAAAGAGACAAAGAAAAGTGTTATCAAAAATTATTGAAATCGTTTTCAGTGTTTCTTTTTCCACAAAAGACTATTCAGACTTCATTAGTCATATATTTACTTTATTCAAAAAATTTTAAAAAAGTCAATGCACTGGGAAAAATCAGTGTGCGTGCCGATGATAAACCAGGATATTTTTTTAAGTGGCCTTAAGTGAGACAAAAAAAGAGGACTGAACATTGCTAAGTGCATATCATTTTTCCTGGTGCTCTCAAGCGCCGGGTTCCTTTAGTAATGCTTTTGGGTCATGGGCCACCATTGGCAGATGCCATTTTTGCTCGCACTGCACAAGTCATTCTTGTCACCAGAGCCACGTGGTCATCATTTTACTAGGGCTCTGGGGTCGAGATTGGAACTGTGCAAGACAGGATACTATTTTTGCTTGCACTGCACAAGACAGGATGCTATTTTTGCTTGCACTGTGCAAGACAGGACACTATTTTTGCTTGCACTGGACAAGTCAGGGTCCCATGTTATTTGCACCGTGCAAGACAGGAAGTTATCCCCTGTGTTAGAACCTAGTCCTCAAAAGCCATTGCTGTTGCTGTCCACTGGCTTTGTGGATTTAATAAATGTTTTGAAAATACATGTAAATAGTTATTTTTAAAAACAAAGAAAACATTTGAGAACATAAAATGGAAAAATACTAACATTGCTGTTAAAAGATAGAAACCATAGCACCGGTAGGCTTTTCTCCAAAAGCCAAACTGGTTTAGTTGAAGTAGTAATGTTCGGTTGTCTGTTTGGGACAGGAATTCATGTGCACATTGGTCCATTTGGGACAGTTTGAAGAGTGATATCTGTGTTTGAAGATTGTCAAACTGTTAGTAAGTCCCCATTAGGAAAATAACTACTTAAAGTTATTTACTCCATTAGAAATCATTAAATAGTTACTCAGTTATTGCTGTATCATAATTGTAATTTTCATTATAAATCACATAGACACATTTAAGTAACAAATTCAAGTGAATATATTGGACTGTTAAACTGAAATAAATGGTATTTTGCCATAACAGAGGGTCTGCCCATGCCATTTGCTAGAATAATGTATTACCATTCTACTTACATTACAGCACTGATGGAGTTTCCAGGGATTGGACCAAAGGTGGCAGATTGTATCTGTTTACTGTCACTAGATAAAACTGAAGCTATTCCAGTAGACACCCATGTGTGGCAGATCACAAAGGCAAACTACCTGCCAAACCTACCAAAGTCCAAGTCTTTAACAGACAAAGTTTACAAGCAAATAGGTATTACTAACAGCAATATGTACCACCTAAACTATTGTGTGGTTTGTGCTCGTCATTTGACCCAAATTCCTGGCAATTTGCTCTTGGTATTACTGACTAAGGTACTTTCATTAGTAATAGTATCATGTACAACTTTGTAGCATCGTGTGGTCTGTGCTCATCATTTGAACCAAATTCCTGGTATCTTGCTATTCATATCCCTTGATCCTTTGGATGGAACTGGGGAGGCGGAGGGGGGTTTCTAAGTGTCCACCCCATTTTAGACAGTCCCCATGGTAACCAATTTGATACATACCCCAGTTTGCCAACTTTTTATTAAAACATTAATCAGTTTAAGCTATTATGCTTGGCCAGAACAAGGGTATGTATTAACTCCTCATTTTTCTCGGCACCCTTTCATTTTTGTGTGGCATCTCTTTAATTTCTCAGATTTCTGAGTGCGCTCTCATTTTTCAGCAGGGCAAGATATCTTACGAGAACAACTTACAGTAATATGAGTACACAAAAACAAAACATACAATCTCTGAAAAGGAAGGAAAAAAAAGTAAGAGGTTCAATGGGAAAAGACATGAAGGGACTCATGGTCCCATATGTAACTGAGCAAAACTAAGCGGTTGTGGCAGTCAGTGGAAATGAAGAACAAACATATAATATAATTATGTACAAAAGACCAGCAGAACTAAAATGCAACAAATGCTGAAAGAAAACTGTTCCATGTGAAAAAATTAGGCAGGAGTGGAACTAACTTTATTTGTCACTGTCCAAGCACATGTTTACAGAAACTGGTCCAGCTGGTTTCACAGGTTAACATAGCATTCTCTAAATGCTTCATGTATCACAAAATATCCTGCACCTTGAGTACAAGATGACACAGTGGTTGAGTGGTTAGTGTGTCTGACTCATAACCTGAAGGTTGTGAGTTCAAACCCCGGCCTGACCACTGTGTTGTGTCCTTGAGCACGACACTTTACTCGACTTGCTCCAGTCGACTCAGCTGTGTAAATGAGTACCAGCTTCTGCTGAGGGCTAACCTGCGATGGATTAGTGTCCTGTCCAGGGGGAGTCACAGACTCTTATCCGCTTAACACTACAGAAACCAGAGATAAGCGCTGGCCTGATTTAGCTTGAGCACAAGATGGAACTCATCAAGTTCAGAAGATCTAGAAGCAAAACACTAAAATATCAAACACATGCATGTATACTCAAAGCAACCTCATGAGTTGAGACATCCTCTCTCCAAACTCAAACAGTGCTGAATGCCAAAAGCATGTGCAAGCACACATTTCTGAAACTGAAAGAGTATACAGTCATCTCCAATACTGATAAAATTCAACCTGGCTACACATAAATGGTGCCCACCCTGTGAATTAAAAAAAGTAAAAACAATAAACTGTGGTATCATAAAATAGTGGCAGTTGGGTCTATGACTTTTGATAAGGACAGTCTCACACAGAGGACCAAGTGCAGATCATGTTAACATCAAAAACAGAGTTCAGCAAAATAGAATACTATTTGATTAGAAAAATTTTAATTTGTCTGAGATAGAAAAAGTACAGATGGGAGCTACTGACAGTAGTTTACAGACACAATTCCAAAGTTTTACAATACGGATGACTATATGAGGATTTCTCATTGTTTGTGACAACTTACAGTAAAATCCTGAGCCTGTATTATATTTCAGCAATTTTATGATCTCAAAGTGATGGTACACCAGCATTAAAACAGCAAAATGAATTAAATCATTAATATGAATGACATGCAACTTAGCAACCTTTTCCAAAAGGGAGAAGCTTTTCAGTCATTTGATTGTGAGCTGCAGAACCCATTCTAGTCACTCTTATAAAAACATCTCCTCATTAGTTATTCCAGTCTTGAAATGCAACCCCATCTAGTGGCATGTCTATTTTAGCCAAATTACTATGAAATACCCCATCCTCGCCACTCCTTCCTCACTGCACCTGCCCCTTGCTCTCCCCCCACCTCCCACCACCACCACCACCCTCTCCCCCACTCATACTCTGCTTGCTTGCACTTTGATATAACACCCCTTGTATAAAGCTATGGTGTATCTCGTTGGAAAGATATTTTTGCTTATTTAAAGTTTATAACAATTGTTGCTAACTAACAGGTGATTACTACAGAACATTGTTTGGAGAGTATGCAGGATGGGCACATTCTGTAAGTAAATGAGGAACTGATGCATGCATTGCTAAAGCCAGTGGTTTTTCATATATCTGAATGTTTCATTCCATTTGCTCCAGTCTTTTCATATATATCTTTTTGGAATGATCATGTACAGTTCAGAAAATTATTGGTTTCTGTATAGTCATCTCAACTGGGTAGTTCCAGAAAATATCCATACCCCTACCAAAGATGGCATTAAAATTTTGGTCTCTCAACCTCCTATTGGGAGATATAAAAGAACCCACACATATTTTGAAAAGAGTAAAAGGTAAAGGTAAAGCAACTTCTTTAACGAGGGTAACACATGACAGTAATGCAACTGATAAACTTGTGGCCCTCAATGCACACTTTACCCCCCTCCCTCGATCTGTCAGTGCTCCATTTTACAGGTATTTAAAGCTAAAGCTACACAGATCAGAGGAAAGTCGAAGCAGACATTGGAGTCACCAAGAATCAAACTGTGGACCTCTAGCTCTGAAGGCCACGCACTAACCAACTGAGCTATCCCTGTAGGGTAATAACTATGTTTGTCATCAAACTATCACCTAGATACAGCTTATTTCAACTGGCTATAGGCTGTGCTTCAAAGTTAGGCATGAACCATATACTGTAGCAGGTGCCAGAGATGCCAGTAACTATATACTTTCAGTTCAACCTAGTGAGCTGCATCTTGGTAGTTCAGCACCAGTATGTTGCTATGAGGGTTGACGATTATCTGTACTATCTTTAACTTTGCCTTACCTCAAACAATGTTTCTTAAGGAAAAAATACTTTCCCTGGAAAACAAGGAAGAGCAGCTGCTGTTTATTGAGTTTACAGTAAAATAAAAATTGACTTTACAGACTAGGAAAGGTAGTGCAGCCAGTGGATAAAGACAGTGCAGATTTTTTATCTGTGTCTTGGCCTTATTAAAAACACTGTTTGCAATAACTTTAACACTACTTGAGGAGTTTTGTGCTTTTTTTACTTTCAGGTGTTATTTGCTGCAGATTTAAAGAACTTTCAGCATCTGAATAGCTCTGAAGCAAAAAGCAAGATAAAAAATGAGCGAGAAGCAAAAATGGAAACAGAAACCACAGCCACAAGAAAGAGAAAAGGGAAACTAAAGGTATAATTTGTCTTGTTATGCAGATATGCACACTCAGTAGAAATCGGATAAAAGGAGATAAATAGTGATACATGTACTAAGTTAACCTATACAGTGCTTACAACCACCTTGTTTAAAGAACATATTGCTGTTACAACCTTGGGATGGGGGGGGGAGGGATATATGTATCTCCCATAATTAACTCTGCAAGTCTGTGCTGCCATTAAGGGTATGGTCTTCAGGTCAGTTTGGTTTGGAACAGGGTTTTTTACATTTTGTCTGATTAGCCTTGAAAAGGGTAATTGTTCACAGATAGTAATTATGTGGACCTTTTAATTTACTTTTAATTTGCTTGGAGCTTTGGTCTGAAATAGGATATACAATACAATACAATACTTGTAATTAATAATTTATTTTCAGCTGATATTCAATGTGGGGAAAGGTTGCCCTTTTTCCTCGAGCCAAGGGCTCATGTCAAAAATGCTTGACTATAAAAACAAGTACAACATACATGTATCTAGTACAAAAGTGGAATGTTGATTTATCTAGTGTGGTCTAAAATAACGTCTAAATTACATTCAGTGTTTGAAGGCTTGGGTAGTACCCACACTCAAATTTTGGGGGATGTTACAACCATTTATTTGGTCCAAACTTGTGAAAGAAATCAGTCAATCATGTGCCAAATTAAATAGATTCAATCTACTTTCATTCCCTCAATCTTGAATGTATTAACGATTGTTGCAGTTTGCATTTTGTAAATTGCAGATTGTAAATTTTGATTATATAAGGCAAGTAATTCGGTATTTTTACAATTTTTTGCAAATTGTCATGCTTTCTAAAGAGTATTATTATTATTATTATACACACATTCTAGTTACTAAAGTATACACTGTAGATATAGAAAATTTTAAAAATCTTATAAGGTTTAGATTCTATTAAAATTCCAAAGTTTTCTGTTTAAAACCATCATCGTGGTTGGTGAAGAAACTTTTTCTGGAAGCTGATATTATTCCTTATTAAAACTTTTGTAGGATGTAGAGAAGAAAGAAGTGAGAAGTTCCAAGAAAAAAGTTCCCAGCAAGAAAAAGAGAAGGTAAAACCTGTAGCAAACCTGCAGTAATGAAGTCTGCAATGATCCAGATTATTGGATGTTAGTGGATATGGAGAACTGAAGGTTGCCCCCTCCCGAGTGGATTTCTCACGGTTTATTGACTGTATTTTAAAACTCTTCAAAGCTGTCATTGTGGAAGGTATCTTTTGGTAGACTTTTTAAAAACTTTTCAAAACATTGGACGATTTAACTGTAAAACATGAAACTTATATTTTAGTTACTAAAACAATTGTTTTTGTATATTTATATTTCAATTCAATGGCATTAGTTAGTATTTAGAAAGTTGTGGATGTCAGTGTAAATACTGCGAAAATAAATATTGGTAAATATAATAGTGTTGCACCTATCCCGCTGTAAATATTGTTAATACAAAGTTTGTGTGAGAATTGTCTTTTGAGAACGCACGCAGTTATCATTTTAACGAACAAACTTCATAAGAACAGTGGGTCTCAAATTTTCCGCAATTCCACCCGATCCATAAAAACTCAAGTAAAATGACAGGGGCGTTCCTGGACATTTTTCAGCTTTAAGCCCGCCACCGGAATGTTGCTGATATACGTATTCCAATTTACACCGGTACAAGACCCGGGTTTTACAGGCCGTAAAGTAACTTTAGTTGGACCTTTAAGTTACAATCACGTAAATGTGGTATTTCGTTACTTCTATATAATATGATTAACGCAAAGACAAAACTGTGTTAGAGTGGCATTCTAAAATGTAAGGCCGAAGGAAGGTTTCTTTTAAGCCCGTGCAACTGGCCTACAGTCAGGTATGCCTCTGAATGAGAACAGTTTGAAGCTGAATTTCCTTTTAAAACTGAAGAACAACGAACTTCGACCAAAATTATCTGGTTTTTGTTTTTCGGTAGAAAAGTGTGTTTAGAAAGAATGCGATTCACAAAAGTATTTAAGATGGTTTTGTATCAGACACTCGCCTGTACTTGGCCGTACTGTATTTTATAGAGTGCGGTGAAACTTAGACAACGAACAGTTTTAGTTTTTCCTCCATTTTATTAAACGAGCGATCTCGCATAATTCGGTGAACCACAAGACACCGGACCGTGTTACTCTTGATTAGTGTCAGCTGGCCCTCAAAGTAATTCATTTTCCCAAAATTTGAAAAAGAAGAAGAGACTGCTTGCGGTCTAAGTTTAACTGACTTGGACGATTTAACCACCTTGTTAAAATACGAAAAATAAGCTCTGACTTAAACGTTCTCTGCTAAGTAGCGTCTGTAGAATTCTCTTAGACGCAGACGGTTATCTCACGCTTTAAACCGTCCACTATAAATACGAGACACAGTAAACTTGGACGCCAGAATACACACCAAATACTGAACTAATTTCTCAGGCTGAAAACGGTGTTTTTTTATTTTATAAGCACATCTCGTATTTATTTTAGTCGGTGCTAACAGCTGGTTTAATTCGTCCGAATGTCTTTAACACCTTCTAATGTACACTGTTTTTTTTATAAGAACATAGGAGCAGGAGCGATGCTCGGTTGTATTAAAAAGGAAACGATATAGTGCAAGCAACTGTTTTTGATAAATGTAATCATGTGTCATTCATCATAGCTTCAGGTGTAGAAAGAGTAGATATTCAACCGGCATGTCAGCTAAGTAATGTAAAAGTTTGAATTATGCCACTTCCTCCCCCTGCCTCTTCTCTTAGTCTTAAACTTTTTCTGCAAGCCGACTCTTGGTAAACCATCACCTATAAAGGCCCGTTTACACTAGCAATGTTTGATGTAATTTTTGTCGCGATTTCCGTTGCAATTTTTCTCACCGCCAAATTGCATCAAGTTTCGAGAAAGTTTTAAACATAGCATTTTTTCTTGCACTCAAACTCGCTGAAACTGCAGGTGGTTTACATGTGCTATTTTAAGTTGCAAAGCAAGGGCGAGAAAAATTGCGATGGAAATCGCGACAAGTTGCTAGTGTAAACGGGCCTTAAAATTGCCGTAAGTCGCAATCGGTTCCCAACCATTTTTATAACGCCTTACTCAAAGTTACCGCGATTTGGGCCTGTTTCAAACGTCGTGCTACAGTCGAATTTAATTCAGTGGAACTTAATTAAACCAGTAAAACTTGGCTGTAAACCCACGTTCAAAACGAAATACTGATATAAGTCTGAATAGTTTATTTCGTACAATTGTTAAGTCATTTACGATAAATAAATTCATCAGACTTCTACAATTTGTTTTAGACGAACAATGGCTGCTAAGTTTAACGGCTTCGATAAAGTTCGACTGAATTAAGTTCGACTGTGGCACGACGTTTGAAACAGGCCTTAGACTCCAAAATAGGCCATCTCCAACACGTGAGTGAGGGGGTAACCATTAAGGTTTGGCCGCTCAGCACTAATAAACAGAAATAGTTATTTTTAAATGTGTTAAGTTAAAGTGCTGTACAAATATCTCTAACATAACCTATTTGTACAGTGCTTCAACTCACCACATTTTAAATATCACTATATCTGTTTGTTAGAACTGAGCAGCCAAACCTCTCTGGTTACCTCCTCATTTCTCTGACACGCTGACGGTCAAATTTTTGCAAAAAATGTGTTTGTGGCGGAATCCCTACAACTGGTATGTGGAAATAAAACCATAAAATATAATATAATGAAATATTCTGTTGTTGTTGCTGCTACTGTTGTTATTATAAAATTACTCTATCGGAGTATCTCGGTATTCGTAACGTTTTTATTTGAAATCGCATGTTTTTGACAACATATTCGTGTCGACAGGTGTCATTTCCATATGAAAACGCAATCAAGTAAAGACAAACCCAGACCATTAACTGTCTTTGAATCCACACGAAAACAAACCCTGGGACCTTCATTACACTCACTTCAGTGTTTTCGAAACGTTTCGTGTCGCTGGCCATACGAGTACATGAAAACGGCATTGTCAAAAAATTCCACTTCAAAGAATTATGTTTTCGGTGAAATGTACATGGTAAGGCGAAACGAAAGATAAAAAGAGAAACGCATGCGCGTGGATTGGACATAAGTAGCATTTGCTACGCATGCGCGTGGATTGGACATAAGTAGCATTTGCTACGCATGCGCGTGGATTGGACATAAGTAGCATTTGCTACG
>JANSTQ010138897.1:5647-21707 GCA_026167885.1 Bergia puertoricense
TGTACGTGTGTTTGTTTGTTAGTTATTGGTGTGTACGTGTGTTTGTTTGTTAGTTATTGGTGTGTACGTGTGTTTGTGCATTCGTGCTTTACGGTGACATTCGTATAAGACATTTATATATATATATATGACATAATTACGATGACATTCATATATCATCGACTGTTTGGTTTGTTTCAGACGTCGTGGGCCCCCTATGATGTAGGGTTTAAGCAGCACTAGTTTGTCATTTGGTCAACCGGTGACAAACAACACTGACTAATGGGAGAAACTGTGCCTGAACAAGAACAAGAATAACAGAAAATCAATAGAAGTTGTCAGTCTGTTTCTCAGAGTGTAATGATTTTACCAAAGTACAAAGTTAACCAATAATAAACTTTAAAAAATCACCTTTGCTGTCATGGTAACAAGAGTAGAACGGCGGTAACTCCATTTAAAGAAACCCGGTCCTAAGAACATCAGCCATATGAAAATATTTGGATTTCATAATTACTCAATCAGAAAAAGCTTACACATTAAATATACAAGTCCAAGAATGTTTTGAATCATTATACTTTGACAAGGTTTGAGTTGGGTGAATGAGTTAGCACGAGATTCGAGTTATCGAGGGTTCGAGTCATCACGGGTTAACTTAGAAGAAATGTATGAAACAAATCCAAGGGAAATTGATTTTGGTTCGAGTTATCGGGAATAAACTGTATTAGTGAATTTAGTTTTTTTCTGGATCGGTGAACCCATTCAGTGTATGACACTCGCATAGATGGGTCTTTCCCCTTCGCACCCCCCCCCCTCCCCCCTCAACCTTTCCCCCTCTTTATCTCCCTTTTCCTTTCGCCTCTCCCCAGCTTCCCTTGAGAACTCGTCCAATGCGCCAAACTCGAGTGCATGAATCTCGATTTTTCCGTTCCCCAAGCAGACCACCCGTAATAATTTGCAAGGCACCCTATGTTAATAGTCGTTTTCATACGACTGAAGGGTTTAGCCCAATTTAAATGAAGGATTTCTGCATTTCAGCAAAACTCGGACCTGTGGGTTTGTAATACAAGAAAGAAAGTTTGTGTCGTCCAGTTTGTAGATGAAGCTAAGAGCCATAACAAATAGTTCTATGCTCAAGGTTTTATTATTATTATTGTCCTGTGATGTTACAAGGTACGATCTTTAGCAAGCATTGTCGCGCTAAAAAATCGTACCGTGTATTTAACGTAATTAACCACTTGACCCGAGTACAGGCTACTAGTAGCTTCTTGTTTAAAAACGCAAATGTTTACTTAACTGAGCAACTCGCGAACATTCAAGTAAGCAGATTTTTTGGTTGGCGGTCACATGTCATTGGCCGTGAATTTTAACACCTCGTTGAGATTACAACACGTTCAAACTCGAACTAACTGAGCGGAAATCCCGTTTGAAGTCTAACCTGATAAAGTCTTGACTTTCCACGGTTAAGCTCCCCCCCCCCTTCCCTTTCCCTTTCCCCCTTCCCGGCTCTCTTGTAGCCCGAAAAACCACAATAAACATTTGACGACTTTGTACTGAGCATCTTTACAACTTTAATTATTTTTAGGACTCTGCAGCGACGGTATTTACACATATACCATAAACAATATCCTATATCTCATACAAGGAATACAATACCATATGTCTAACACTTCATCAACTAATTTTGTTTCGATCTATTGAACCATTGGCCGGTTTTTGTAATGTCAGTTGAACCGCTCTAGCTAATACGTATTTATACTGAAGTTACAAGTAGCAGTAGACACAACTCGAGCTGGCCGAGTAGGTGAGAAAATTCGATAGTCATATGGCAAGTGCCTTTTGGATGGAAAATTTCAGGATTTCAGACTAGTGTACCAAAAGTATGATGGCCATGAACGACATGTGAGAGAGAAGTTCACCAGTAAATGAAAGTGTCTGGGTTTTTCTCCCAAAACTGGATCCGTTTCAGAAACGTGTTGGAGCAACAAAATTTTATAACTAGCCGAGCACGGCCTCTTTAACTTCATTGCTCTAATAGTAAAATAACCTCTCTTTTTAAGACTTATAGCTATCTGTTGATCAATAACAAACAATGCTAAATGACGAGCTCTCGATTTGACGATTTTTAAACTTTCTCTGAAATTCATTAAAAACATTTGCTTGTCTACCTAACCTAGTATTGTATAAATAATACTGTTTTAACAGTTTGTTTCAAACAAAACGATTCTGAAAAGCTTCATTCCATGGCCACTTTTGGTAAAAAAGCTAAACAAAACAAACTTCAGCCGAGTTGTACACAATAGAAACTTATTTTACACTCACTTTTTCGTCTCTATTTGATGCAACAAAATATTTATACAAAGCCGACTGCTTGTGGAAATAACAAACTCTGTCAAGTTACTAATGCCTGCATACTTCACCACTCGATTTGTTATTTCTTTCTTTTTTGTTTAATACTAATAGTAAATCTTTTTAAAGTTTTCTTTTAGCGTCCTTGGACGTGAGTTATCAACCTTTGAAAACCAAGGGAGCTCGCAATGACAGAAAATATCTAGAAAAACCTAATGTTTGTTGCTGTGCCTTGCAGACCGTCCCTGTGTCTTCCAAGAGATACTGCTACATGCACAAAGCATTGTGAACGGTCGTCTCACAAATACACCAATTTTTATATTCAAATTGCCATACTGCCTCCAAGTTGTTATATATTTCGGGTGCTAGGATTGCCCCAGTCTTAAGCAGTTCCTTTTGCTTCTGTGTTTCACTACCGTTTGATTTAATCTTCCGTGTACTTATTTTGTTTTAAATCCACACAAACAGGAGTTACTTTAAATCTTGCTTCAGTAGCTACAACTTATGTCTGTTTTGTTCCGGCTATTTGTGTGTTACCATGCGATGCAGTAACATTTGAAAGTTTCTCAGTTCTTCCACAATGAAGAGCATCCCCAACATAGATGCTTCCCATGATGCATTTTGCTCCCAGTACTGCAGTCTCGCGAGTAAGCTGCCTTGTCGCATGCACTGCGGTCTCACTAGTCGGATCCGCTGTACAGTTAGCACTGTAGATTCGAATCACTGGCGAGCTGCTATGAGAAAAGGCAGATTTGGTGGTAACGGGTGAGCGTGCGGTGAATGCGGCACATGGAGGTGATGAATGCGGGTGTGGTCGATTAGGTGGGCAGCGATGCAAAACTCCTTGGCGCATGTGGAACATTTGTATGGTTTTCTACCTATATGAATGTTCATATGGTCGCCAAACTCGGTCTCGTCCGTGAAAGCCATGGAACACATCTTGCAATGTAACACCTGCGCCGGCGGATGCGACACCTTCTCATTCGCATGTTTATCCACGTGCACCTTAAAACTGTCTGCGTCCGTGAAGGTCTTGAAGCAGAAGTTACATCTGTACATGACACGAGTGGGCCGCGGTGTTGTGCCTGTGGCGAACAAATGAAAGCATATTAGAATATTTATAGCAAAATTGTTTCCTATATTATCGTACAGAGCGTTTAACTTGAAGTGTGCATGTGCATCAGTTGTGTCTCTTAGATTCGAGTGAAAACGCTCAAATAATACTATCTAAACATGTTACTAATAAGACAACTAACAATAACAACAACAACAACTTTCTTTCCATTTCAGATCAAATCTAGCAGGGGAAAACCTCCACTGATAGGGCACACCTACAAATGCGACTACTACAAACAAACAATGCGACTACTACACAAACTATTGCCATTTGGAGTTGGCAGCCGATTGTACAAATACATACACACACACACACACACACACACACACACACACACATACATACATACATACATACATACATACATACATACATACATATATATATATATATACAGGTGCTCCCCGCGGGGCTTTTCAGCTACCTGTTCACAACAAGTGTTTGGTTCGGTGGTGGAGGGTCTTAGTCAGACCGCTATGAGCGGTTCACAATGTACTCCAACTTTGCTGTTTATACACTTGCTCAAGCGGATGGTTATCATACTTTACATTTGCGTCGACTAAACTGCTAACGCACCTGTGTGAACAGCCCGATGGTGCCGCAAGGCGCTGATATGCTGAAACGTTTTTCCACAAGTTTCACACGTGAGCATCACGTTTCCTTGGGTATGACCCAGACGGTGTTTGCGCAACGCGTCTGCGCGTCGGAACTGCAACTCGCAAATCTCGCACTTAAACTGATTGACGCCTGTGTGGAGGTTGACGTGTTTCTTGAGGTCACTGGATTGTTTGAAGGCTTTGGAGCAAATGTGGCACTTGAATGGTCTTTCACCTGCATCGAGGTAAAGGAATGGAACACAAATGAATCGATGCGGTCAGACAATTCTTCTGCTTTTAAGAAAACAGCATCCGGTTTTCCCCAAAACAGCATCTTATATTTCTTATTATCCAGCCATTTTAATTTAAGAACATTTCCAGGGCTTTTCCTGCTCCTTACAATTTCAATGGAACAGCCCTAGCAACGTCGTTGACTAAATAAAAAGATTAAAAGCTACTTTTCTTCTCAGCTTGGTAAGTTATACCGCTAGTTTGTTGTAACCTTCGTCCTTAATTGTCTTCTTAATTCTTTACGTTATCTTTACCTGTTTATAAGATAGGTTGTATAGCCTTTTGTATAAGTTTGGCGATTATGCTTTGTTAAACCTAAAACTAAATATTTTTCTCACCTGTGTGAATCCGTACGTGATCCCGCAGGTGGCTCCTCGTTCGGAACATCTTGCCACATACGTCACACTTGAACTTGAATCGTTTATTGCCCATGTGGATGATCGTGTGTTGCTTGAGGAGACTGGCACGAGAGAACGACTTGCTGCACACGCCACACTTGTAAGGCTTAGGTCCAAGGTCCGTCTCGGACGCTTCTTCGCTCGTGCTGCTCACTGGCTCAACCAGTTTCACAGGGTTTTCTAGACCAGGCTTGTTGTCTGCAAATCAAAGGACGCACTTTTTAGGAAATAAGCTCACATTTTCAGACTATACCTTCTGAAGCAACAAAAGATCAGCAGGTAGTGCTGTAGATGTATTTGTTACTGTAGCTCACTTAAAGGTTCGTGCTTACTGTAGTAAAGAAACACTACCATGCAAGCTTATATTAAAAGGTAAACTGACGTGCTGGCTTCCAACCGTACTCTGATTTTCAATTTGTCTGACGCATTTACGTGCTTTTAAAAGGTATTTAATTTGTTAAATTGGCTTTACGATATGTTGCAGCTCGACCAAAAAACAAACCAAGTGTTTCCTCTTTACCTTTGATATACTCGGTAACCGGCCTTGGAGCTATTCCAATGAACCGTCCGTTGAAGCTGCTGTCTCGACGTTTCATTCCGTTGTCTTGTTTATCCATTTCATCTTCTTGCTTGCTCTCTTTCGCCTGATCGGTGATGCTATCCCCTGAACTCGACGATAATGATCTGAGCGACATGGATTCACCAAACTCTACCCTTTCCTTCTTGTTGGAGAATCTGTCAGGAGTTCCAGGGAAAATGGGTTGATGATGAATCCCAATTTTGGGTGAAGGAGCAGCAGCAAATACTCCACCGTCCACCATCCGGTAGTCCATTCCAACATGGTAGGTCCAACTGGGATTTGCCATTGGAAATGATCTCCTGTAGTCCTGCTCTTGCAGTTTATCTGCACTTACTACAGCAGAAGGGAGGGCATGTGTGAAAGGGGGATAGTCGAAAGAGAATCTCCCAGTAGTGTTTGGAACTCTCGTATACAAGCTGTTCTGTGGTGACAGACTTGACAGGTGGGGTGTTTGTGCTACATCGCTGTAAGCAGGAGTATAAGTATCTGAAGATGAGGTGGGCGAGGGAAGGGGGAGGCCTGGAGTTGTTGGCGGGCTGCCACTGGAAATACTCGAGACAGGACTATCTCGGGCACTGGGGACATAGCTTGAGGCAGGCGAAGGTGTGGGGCTTTCCCGTTTAGCAGTTCCACCGCCATGATACTGTATGACCGAGACCCTGTGGCAGGACTGAACACTACTGTCGCTACCAGTCGAGATCTTCCTTTCTTTAGTCCGAGGAACGTCGCTATCATTGGACGAGTCATCGCTGAGACTCCTCTCCTCGTCTGGAAGAGCTACACCAAGCTTTCTCTTTCTGTAAGTTTCCGTCTGTATTTCCTCTGTTTCACTCTTAACAACTGGCAAATCTTCATTCTGTTCCGGCTCTTGTGGGTTGGTACACTTGTACTGGCTTTGGAACCTTGAGCTCAGCTCGATAAAGCTCCTCAATATCTCTGGGTCGACCTTCCTCTCGCGACAGAGAGCAAACACAAAGTCACTAAATTCGGAATATTCCGGTTTTGGCTTCAGATCTTCGGTGGGTTTCTCAGGCTTCTTGATATCCTCAGTTGGTTGCTTTTCGATATTTTGTGATTGTTGCTTCAAGTGAGTTTCCTCGACTGCAAGTCCAGGTTTATCCGCAGACAGAGGAAGCTCTGGAGTGATAGGACTGGCGCATTTAGGCGCCTTGTGGGCGTCTTTGATTTTGTCTGGATGACTGCTTGGAAACGGTCGTTCTAATTCGTGAAGAAAAGACTCGCCTGGGTGTACTTTCTTGTGGGCTTCATAAGCTTCATCAGAGGTGAACAACGCACTACAGACTGCACAGCGGTAGAACTTGTGCACAGCCGTCAGGTGGCCCCGACAGTGGTGCGAACGCGTGAAGGCGAGCGGACATACGGGACACTTGTAGGGTTTATCCATCGTATGGGTACGCTTGTGTTTCTTCAGATCACTCGACTGCTTGAAACCTTTGTTACACACATCGCACACATAAGGACGCTCACCTAAAAAGCAGAAAAGAAAAGAAAAAACATTTTAGCGTAACCTTCAGCGACTGATCTAGAAATTTCGAAAAGGGAGGGTCGGAACCCGCAATTCTGGAAAAAGAGGGTTTTTTTCAGTGTTTTTCTTCTAAATTGTTTGCAAAACTGCTAATGAAAGAGGAGTGCCCCCGAACTTAAAACGTAACGATAAAAACTTTAAGTACAGCTTCAGTGCATAGTGTAGCACAGGAAGTTACCGACATGTTTAGGGGAAAGCGCTTCGGTTCAAGCTATATTAGGTAAAATAACTATAAAGCGCTTGCTGCAGGCTTAACACTGGTATTTCTTTTCGCCGGAGCCCCCTCCCCCCTCCCCCCTCTCTTTCTCCACATCTTCCTCCCCATACCTACGAGGCCTTAAACCCTCGAATCTCCTACTCACCTGTGTGTACCCGCACGTGGTCCTTGAGATGGGAGGAGACTCTGAAGCGCTTGCCACAAGTGTGGCATTGATATGGCTTCTCGCCAGAATGCAGTCGAAGGTGGATGTTACGACTGCTAGGGTGACTAAACAGCTTGCCGCACACGTGACATTTGTAGTACTTCTGGTCACCGTGTACCGAGCGACAGTGGGATCGCAGGCTCGCCAGACCAAAATACTGGCTATTACAGCGTTCACATTTGTACAGGCGCATGCGCTTTGAAGTGGAGTTGGTAGGCGAGGGCGGACTACCTGATGGTAAAACGGCATTGTTATTAGCGGTGGAAATACGGTCATGGATTGATTTCCTTACTTCGATCCGTTATTTTTTCAATTACTTTGTTTATTGTGTGATAGAAGATAAAACCAGGAGTGGTTGAAAATATGCTTTTTATCCATAATGCATCACGTTTAACTGATTTGTACACCAGAACCGTTCGTTTCTCTGTGAGATATTTTATTGATACCTTTTTAATTGTTATTAAAAAGTGAAATATGCTTTTAAGTTAGTGTATAATAGTTAAATTTAAAAAACTAAATTACATTTAAACATAAGTTGAATTGTTTTAAAATAAAAACTAAATTATTTTTTAAAATAAAATATGCGCTATATATAATTTAAGTTGTTTGTGATTATGTGTGTGCGATGTTAGCTCAGTCGATAAGATCTCAGACTGCAAACTTAAAGGTCCCGGGTTCGATTCCCGGCTTGACCATGGGGTTGGACATTTAGGTGACCTTCTTTCGCCATACTTTCCTTTGGTCCCCCAGATGGGTGAAGAGCCACTCTGTGGAAATGCCGTCTGAGTAACGCCATTATTATTATAATAATAATTATTATTACTAAATACGAAATAGGAAATTCATTCGTATTTTAATTTGGGGTTTGGAATATTTTACATTTTTATGGTATTAAAATTATCCGGCGTAACCAAGGGAACTAACCGGCTGCAGTTTCCTCAACTCCGTCTTCTTTCACCTGCTGGGCAACTGAGCCCATGTTTGCGTACTTCAAACCAGTAAGGTAGTGAGCCATTAGGTTTTCAAACGACTGCGATTTGTGGCTTCCTTCGCTGCTATCAGAACTTCTGACGGACAGTGGAACGTTGGAATGACTGTCGGGAGCTTCCTTTATTGTCCGCTCAGTCTTCTTTGCACCGTGTGGGCTTCGTGTCCTCTCTCTTCCGTAAATAAAAGAGAAATAGAGGTTAGCTAAAAATACTAAGTTAAAAAACAAAGTTTTCAGTTAACTCTTACAGAAACAAGAGCCCTGAGAATGTCCTGTTACCACTGATAACAGTTTTTAAAGTTTACAATTTATTTCCTTTTCAATCGCACAACCCGGAAAAGTTGAGTTTCAGCCATTTTTCACTCAATAACTTCCTTTACTGCTTGCTCAAGGACAACACTATCACACGCCGTTAGCAATGGATGTGCTGAAGTGAGTCACATTTTTACAAAGCTAAACAGACATACAATAAGGCCATTTTCGCATTAAGGGGCAAAGAAAAATCGGCAGCCATTTGTTTAGACGTCTGGCACATATGCAAATAAAAACTAAGCGTATAAATTATGAAACAATTAAGGAGATTACTTTCAGTAGTACTAAAACACAAAATTCGAAAGAAAAATGTGGTAACGGCAGCATAAGCACATTGATAGAGATACTTTCTAGTCGAACACACTTTTGAATATAACATCTGTAACAGTAATTATTCCTTGCTGTAACTGATTTGATAAGAGTAAGTTCTAAAAGGGGATATTCACCTTTTGACAGTATAAAAAATTGGCATCAGACAAACAACTTCATAAATTCCTTCCGATTTTTTCCCCAGGTTTTAACACCAGTGTTATGGCTATCAGCTATCCTGGCAGCTTTTGAACACATTCGTTCCCGTGTTGCGCAGGACGTACAGAGTCCAGGAACTTTGAAAATTTAGGTTAAAAATATTATTTCGGCATTAATCCATTTAGGTAATTGACCTGATTACTTTCAAAACTTGGCGCAAATAAAAAGGAAAAAACATGCCCTTCTTCTGGCTATAATTCTTCTCTGCACAGATAAAATCTTAAGAAATAAATCATTTTACAAAATAAAATTCCAGTTATCTCCGTGTTTACAATAACAGAAGCTTAATAAACTCCGTCCGTGAACAATCACAATTCTGTTTATGATAAAGGTTTTAAGCATGGTGGATGAAACTCTCCGCAGTTGGTCCAAGCGGGTATTTTTCTCGTGTTACGTAATAACGGTGGCTTAATCCTATTTTTACGGACAGTTAACCAGTATTACTGTGACTGTTCTACTTCTAACTCAAACCTAGCCTGCTTCAAACGTGAAATTTACTGATCTACCATTGAACGACACAATTCGACATGAGCGGATGGCGACGATTCTGTCTAAACAAACAATTTACTCAACACAATAAATTGAAGAAATTAAAGAAAATGAAATTGATTCTCGTAGTGTACACGAATCTACTCAGGTAAAGTGCCAAAGTCATTTCTGAATAAAACCTACCTACACCGACTACCGTTCCCTTCCAGTGCATGTGACAAACAGCCCAAATCGCTAATTAAAATGACCGGCTGACCACTGGCAGAACGCACCTTCAACACGTGTCACGTCTCACGTGTCACGGTTTACGGTGTCACGCATCCGATTGACGAAATGACCCGTCAAACACCACAGCTTTATTTATTTGTTTATTTCAACATTTTTTTTGACTGATCGAACTTTTAAAGTCATCAGAATCAACGATTATAAATATCTGTTTCTTTCATTTTCTAATACGACAATTTTTTAAAATTATACATATTAAAATATGCATAACAATCTGAGACAATCTGAGACAGAATAGTATATTTGAATATTGACGACTGAATCAGTATTTCGCAACCAGGCCGTCTTATAAGATATCTCTTCATTTTCCGTTTCGAATATCAATTTAAAAAACAAAACAAAATAGAATACAGTTTTCAAAAAACGGCAAAGTCCAGTGCAGAAAATACTACGCGAATAATCAGAGTTGGTGACAGCTACATGTGACAATTTGAATAGGAATGACCTGTCTTACATCATACATGCAACGAGCATGTACGAACCTGTACAAAGTCAAAACTTGTATTTTATTCAGTCCATGTAATGTCTGTTCTTTTTTCGATTCAATTCGTTTACTCGTGGGCACGACAACCTGTAGCTCAACGCTCTGCTCGTGTGAAAATGAAGCACGCTTCCAACTGAGACACGTGGGTTGCTCAAGTTAGACGTGACCACAATTTAAAAATAGACAAAAAACAGGAAGGTACTGAATCAGGTATCTGACACCTACATGTAATTTTCAAAAACTTTAAACCCTCTAAAGTCATATTTACTACAATATGAAAATATTTTACCCATATTTTGCCTACCAGAAAAGACTTGAACGTTTGCTCAGCAGGAGGAATATGGAAGGGTGGGTGGCGCTGGGAGAGGGCGTGGGTACGAATTACGGTTATTCGTCTTAAGTTTTATATCTTATACCATAATTCTTTTTTCGTTTTATTGATCTATTTTACCCACTACGGGATAATCATAGCAACACAAACTGTCACTTACCTTTTTATTTTCACTGTATGTCTATTCTCTTTTTCGTTTCCAAATCCTGAACTAGAAACTTCCATCTGTTTTACAAAAAGAGAGATTAATGAACGAGCGGTCATAGCCAGTCGATTGAGCCCTCAGATCCTCAGGCACTAAAAGGGCTTCGGCCTATGAAATAATTCCGTCAAAAAATTTAAGGGTATGAGTACGGTCCAGAGGGTTGACCTTTTCATACCACTTGACTCTCGCATATTCAGGGTCTGGCAAACCAAACCGTCTATATAATTAAAGACTAAGAGTATTAATTGGATTAAATTTTTAAAAAAATAATTTTACTATTGTAATAACGAAGCATTCAGAATTGGGGTAAAGGGAAATGTGTGAGATTTTATGTTGCCATTTTATAAGCCCCGAACCCAAACGTTGCCGGCCCTTGGACTGTGTTTTGCGCCCACTGAGTCATGCATACCATACCATATATATGCCGGGTGTATGCAAATCAAGACCCAGAAGCGTAAAATTCGTGACCTCAGCCGACACTCTGCACAAATAAGGAATAGACATGTTTACAGCCTTGCGAAAAAGACAAAGAGAAAATCCGTGGCAATCTTATAAAAATGATTTCTCGGCTTTTTTTACTGTCTGATCGAAACGCTCGCGCATTTTAGATCGGACGCGGGTTATTTTGCTGCTACTAGATTGTAAATAAAAAGAACTGTAGTGTTCAATATAAAAACCTAGGAAACTATCGCCATATACAATAATTATGGTAGTACTTTTTTTAATATTGTTTAAGTTTAACTGAAAATGCTGCTGAAATATGACTTAACTGCAATTTTTTTAATATCAACATACGTATTTGGCACAAGTTTGTGCCAGATAAAATAAGGTTTTCTAGTTCTACGACAGAACACCTTAAAACTGTTTTCTAAAAAAACAATTTTTACGTCAAAACCGTGCAGTTATGGTAACAAAAATTCTACAATACTCAGAAACCTTTCCACGTATATTTGAACTTTTATTAATAGTCGTATATATTCCACTGTTTTGAAATTTAAGCTTCTCCTGAACCGAATGAATTCTATCTTAAAAAACACGTAGCCGCTGTCAAGTTAGGGCTGGCATGCATGCAGAAAGCCCCTCCCTTTAAATTCTTTTTAAAAAATACGAAAGAATGGCGAGGCATCTGACACCGCTGGATTTTAAAATGGAACATTATGAGAAATCCTTCAAGAACATTTTTCCGGGATATTTTGGGTTTCCAAGCTTCTACAATTCAGTTTATTTATATAAGCTACAGCAGAGCTTGAGTCACACAGCTAATTGAGATCTACAGATTTATGGATTTAAAACAAGTTTTAATAAGGTAGGTTATTTTAGTTATTTTGGCCATCACCTCCATAAACACGATACGCATTGTATAAGTGTTGTTCACTGTCAAAGGAGAGCTTTTACAAATGTAGATGAAAAAATATTTTAATTCCGTTTGCTAACGCGTGGGTGTGAAAACGACCAATAATAATAATTCCGTCCCAAGGAGACCCGCGCTGAAGTCACGACAAAGGCTATGAATAATCAATATTAGTTTTGTTTGTCGTTGTAATTTGGTGATCCACCATCCATATGCAAATTTTTTTAATTTTCATACTGTGGGGTTATTGTCATTTCTACGCCAGGCCTTTATAAATAAAAATCCACGTATGTGGAACTTTTGTTCTGAAATCAGTCAAACGCAAGAAGCTCAAAGAAACCTGACTCTGCTCTCTTAAAGTTCGTTTTGGTCATTTCCCCTTAGCGATCACTTTTCTCATCAAAAGGACAGGAACTTCTAAAGCGGCACTATATAAGCAAGCAGGAAATCAGGCTGAAGTCATGCGAGCGGTTCAGACAACATGTTTGACAGGCTGGGAACACGCGCGCCTATAATGACGTCACTCTTTCGTGAGTTGAGCCTGACCGCGCTATTTATAACTTTAGTATCAGATGAACGAAGCAGTGTGTGCGCAGGCACACAACAAAAACTAAAAATTACTGTTTATTCTGAAAACTTTTATCTCTTAACTGAAACAACCATATTTTTAAAATATTTTTTATGTTTTTAAATTCTCTACAAAACGAACTCGAGCAGCTAAAGAAACTGCGACATTTTAAAAAAATCTTAATAATAGTCAATTTCGAACAAACCCTGCTGCTTCTGGTCTGTTACAGCAGAAATTGGAGGCTATGGTTTGATTATTTCGTGAACGTCTTTCTCTATTGCACTAAAATAGAGCTACTTTGCCAAGTGTATTTCTACAATCGTACGAAAACAATTCTGAACGCCAGCAAGACTCTTGCCGAGGCGGTAAATTCGGTTTTGTTTTGTACGGGACAATCGGAGCCTTTCTGATTCACGTAAGAACTGTGTGCGAGCCACCAGCTTTTTTCCACGTTAATAATTTCTCACTTACCTTATTTCAAAGTTGCTGTTAAGTTTTTCTCGAAAATTTCCCCAATCAACTGTTTTTCAGATCTTTCTCTGAAGAAATCACTTCACATCCGACTGCCGGCTACAAAAGCCATCTGATGTATGTTCACGTTCTCAAAAACTCATTTCCTAGTTTCATGACTTTAGCCTAAACCGCGACCTGTGTTTGTTTTTGTGAAGAGCAACGTGGGGTGACACGTGACCTGCAGACGAGACAGGCAAAGTTCACGTTCAGGCAGAAGTCACGGAAAATTCACTTGGCAGAGCGAGACGCGCTCGTGTTACCATAGTGACAAATGCGTGGTATCGATTTCATACGAGTTTCCTTTCTGTTTTCGTGAACAAACGTCAAATACGTTTCAAGCAAATGGCTCAAATGGTTCTTTTAAGGGTGCGGTTTTGAAACGAAAATTTTGAAAACGTTTCTACTAAAGAAAGCATATTATCCCAGTTACAAGCGTACAGATATCAAATTACTATTAAAGTATTGTATGGTACAAATATAGTATACATGTGGTATAAATGGTGCATCTTAATTCAGTATTGAAAAAATATTCGAATTATTCTTAATTTTAGAGCAGTACACAGTATTTCAATGACTGAATAAGTAAAACTTTTCGTGATATTTATAGAAAAGAGAGTTTTAAAAATTAAAACATTAAAGGCCAGGCGAGTTCTGGTGTAGGTTTATTGCTTCTGGTAAAGTGCATAATGTTTTTTATTGGTCTTAGAACTTGCCAGAAATGAAGGAGGTGTTACAAATCATTAATGTCTATATTTTTTTAAGTGTTGGCCTTTGAAAGTCCAAGCCCGTTCTGCATTCTGTTTTGACCATAATATCAAGATTCAATTAGTTTAGTTTAAAAATTCACAGATTGATTTTGAACTGGCGTTGTGAGTACATATATTTCTAAAATCTGAATAAAGCGACCGTTCGAGATATCAACACCAACAAGTTAAAGGAAGCACTGCAGTAAGGATATCAAGTGATTTGTAGCTCCTCGGGTTCGTGCGTGCTTCCTGCCTTATTGCCGGAGTTATTTGTCAAAACACGTATGCGACTGCGAACAATGACAGCTGTTTGTCAGCAGTACCAGAATTGTCCAAACAATTACAAAACGATAGAGAGAAAATCACAAACCAACTAGAATCTCTTTAAAAGACATGATAAGTCTGTTCTATCAAATCTGGTTTTTGTGGTTTTACTGATGTGGGAACAGAAGCCATTCCGGAAACCTAAGCGGGCTGGAGAAAACAATAGGTATCATGTCAGTGGAAATTGAACCTTCAATAACCATCAACTATATTGGTCACGTCAACATTCAATTCGTTTTCCATTCGCACATCGCTGCAATACTCGATTAAGCCTAGTGTCTTGTTTAATAAATAAGCATTTCTATAAACTTCTCTCATGCTGTCATCTGTTGACAAATTTATTGTCTTTCAGTCGCAAACTCGCGATGTCCAAATAACCTTGAACTATTCATTTGTGTACTAAAAAAAACAATTTGAACGACATCAGCTTTTTGCAGTTGTCTTGAGTTCCGGTTTACGCAGGTTGGAGAAGGAGTTTCCTTTTAGCTACGTGAAAGCGATTTTTCATTTGAGTCTAATGTCGTTCCAGCATGATTTCAAAAAGGACAATAGCTAGATAACTAGTGCATACAATAAATTCACTAAAACTGATAGTTCCTGTGGTAATAAACCTGACATTGAACTGATAATATGAGCGAAAAACTTCCGCTGCTCTGACACGTTTTTGTATTAATTCTTAGGTTGTGGGTTCTCGAGACTTTTCAGTTGATTTATTTGTTGAATGATATTTTCCCCTTATTTTATAAAACGTTTTAATAAAACATTGAAATTGAGTTCTTGTTTTAAATGTTAATGGACCAATGTTTTGGTACAAAGCCAATAATACAGTGAGATTAACAACTGCTGTAAATAAACAGAATTTAAAAAAGTAAAACTCGTTATTAAAAATACAAAATGCAAAAAATATCAGTTACCAAGAAAGCTGAAAATCACTAGTACAAATAAAATAGAGCCTGCTTGCCCTTCATGCATAGCCACTAGCAATAGCTTATGTTAATATTTAAGTAATATTGCAGTGTTATAAAGATATTTTGATACTTTTCTAAAATCTTAAAATATTACATGTGCCTGTTTCATAATTCATTACTCGAGAAACAGCTGGATCTTTCCTGAATTTCTAGAAATAAATTGTATCCAAAGATTTTAAAAGCATAGGACAACGTGTACACAACACGGTCAACACAAAAGAAAACTATAATGGTGTCTTTTCTTGTCAGATCTCTTGTGGCGATATATATTTGGATCGAATTGGTACCGGATCGGTTAAGAATTTTTAGAAAAAAACATATCTGTGAGGTCGATCTAGTTTTTTGGCTTTTTGTTTGCAATAAATAGCCCGCACACACGGGTCTACACTTTGTGTATTTATCACTTATTTGACATGTAACCAGAAAAAAAGCATACAATTATCAGATCTAACCAGACTCGACAAGCCAGTTTTACTTTTTAATAGCGAAGTATCGGCGAAGTTTACAAGAGAACATTTGCAGCCACTGCAAACCAGCAGGTATAACAGCTGGATCGGATCGGATCAATAAAACAATGATCGTATTCATACAACCCGGATCGGATCAATAAAACCAGGACCAGGATCGGATCAATAAAACCAAGACCAGGATCGGATCAATAAAACCAAGACCAGGATCGGATCAATAAAACCA
>JANSTQ010138898.1:0-13161 GCA_026167885.1 Bergia puertoricense
TCGCGCAGCGGGGCCCTCCGATTTCCGCGGGCCCCGCTGCGCGAAGGAGATGAGGCGGCTGCTTTAGATGCTAGTTTGGATATGTCTGATCCTTTGTTTCTCACGTCAAGTAGGTGTTCGCGAAAGCTGATATATTATTTGCACAACACTCATTGTTTTAATGTAAAGCTATATAAGAGCGTCTATTTTCATTAGGGACTTTGGTTAAATCAGTAAATGTTCTTAAATTTGCTGGGCTTTCAACCCGAAATGTTCTTACAATGTTCTTAATAAGTTTTCTTTCTGTCGAAAGGTCAGCCTGCATAGCAGGCGCCATTTTGGCTTATTTGTGCGGAGGGAATCTAACGTAATAAAAAGTCCAGCGAGCGAGCGAAAGCCCGCGAGAACGAGTCACGAGCGAGTCCACCTCGTCCCATTCTCCCCATAACTACAGCTAGCGCGGCCAAGTATCGTTCGCAGCCCGGTATTCCCAGCGCATTAAAAGATAAACTGGAGCGCCTGCTATGCAGGCTATCGAAAGGTCCAAGTTACTCGTTTGGACATTACAGAAAACTAATTTAGCTGTCGTTTCCAGCGTTAGCCCTTCTTCGGGAGTCTGCTGTGACGAAGGGCTAACGCTCGAAACGTCATCTTTACACCCAACCCTACGGCGATAAACATACCTTCTCCACTTTTGTTGATCAAACCACATCTTCAGCTTACTCGCCTACAAAAAAACATTTTTCAACAAAACTAGTTTTCCCGTTTAAACTTGTTTAGGTTTGTCAAGTAAAAGTGAGTATGATCTTTTATGCTGTCGACGTTTTCTTTACTATATGTGTTTTAAAAGTAACAATTTTTCTATTTTCTATAAAAAAAGTTTCTTGCTTATCCTCGGCGTTTTTTTTAACAGATCCTTAAATCTTGGGCTTTTTTCAGCTTTTACGTTCTTATAAAAAGCCTTCCGTAATCTTCATTACTAAACTTATGTCAGTGAGTCGATTAGCAGTCATAACTGATTAAAGTGGAAGGAAAATACATAAACATACATTCTGTTTGGTAAAGTACGAAGTCAGCGAATGCAAAAAACACCCGGCATACCGTGACCATATATTGTAACGTCACACGACGACAGGGACATATTTCGTTGTGGTCTGGGATCTGATTGGCCGAAATTAATTGCAGGAGTGCACACATTTTCGGAACCCTACGGATGATCAGTTGCGGTTTAGTGTTTATGCGATTTGTTGTCTTCCATACAACACAAAATTGAGACTTGGGGATCAGAAGACACGCTGTGAATTAGTGTTTTACAGTGCAAATTAAAGAGAAACGTTTTCATGGCAATTTTGGTAAAGTGCCGGCTTCAGTAATATATTTTTTAACGTTATATTTCTTCTTTGGAAAGTCGCAATTTGTTTATTATATCGCGTTTTCGGCAATTTTTGACTTATGATTCTAATCTCTTTTTGCTGATCTTAACTATTTTCTAATAAAAGTTAAGCTCAATAAAAATATTCAAATACGCTTTAGGACTATATCTGAATTATAGAATTAGCTTTAGAATGGCTACTGATTTTAAATTTTCTAAATTTTTGTTCTCGAAATTCAATGTTTTTACTGTTAGTTGTTCTTAATTGCAGTTGTTGTATTTATTTGTAATAGCGTTGAATCTTTTTCTCCAATTTTGGAAGTCAGTGATCTCGTTTGCATTATTAACGTTTGCATTATTAGTGCGAGTTCTATACTTCAAGATAAAAAAAACCATTGACGAAATGATCTCACATTTGCCCTAAAGATACTTTTAGTTGTGCATTTTGTCAGCGACTTTTTACCACGTGGAAAAGCGCGAAATTAGAGCATCTGGTGACTTGAAAATACATTTAATAAATGAATACTGAACGATGCTTTTTTCCAATAGTTTCAGAAAAACGAAAACCGCAAGTTCAGAACGATTTTCTTCCGTACATTTAAAATATCAAATCGAAATGTGTAGATGAACGTCTAAACTGGGCAGATTTTAGCCACCTTTTGAGAACTGAATTTTTGTGCCCGTAGTACTTTAAACCTTTATTTAGTTATAGCAGAGAGCAAGTTTGCAGATTGAGCAGGTGTTTTAACAACAAAACATTTATCAAGCCTTTACTTGTTGTATTTGTTCATCATCATTTGTTTTCACAATGGTGAAATTAGCTAATAAGCCTAATAGTTTACGTATAGTAATTTATGCACTTGGCCAAAGTTTTTATCTTCGGACATTATTTATTCATTGATGTTTCTCATTGTAAATATATTCCTAGGGCCCGTTTGTTCGAAAAGTGAGGTTCCCCAAGGCTAATAATTTTCGAAACGGTGATGTGCAATTTTGATTTGAGTGGCAGGAAGTAATGTCGAAATCAATTATCAGATATTCTTCTTGGCTTTTCCCTTGTAACTTTTGTTTGCATTTAAGTGAAACGGAGACCAGAAGTGTAAAAATATTTGTCACCTGCCACTGAGTTTTAAAACTCTTTATCAATTTCTTTGGCGATTATCTATCTGTTGTACCTGTAACGGTTGGAAACGTGCTGAATGTATCACGATGTACTTCGTGGTTTTTGTATTGTTTGATAAGTAGTAACTTGGAAGGAAGAAACCTCGAGACAAAGGTGAGATTGCCCGTTGCAATGTCTTCACTGTCCGGCTCTCCAGATGTACTGTTGTACAAACTTGAGCAGGACTTGTTACGAGCTGAGAAACGCATCTCATATTTGGAATCTAGCAACGAAAAAGGCCGAGAGCGAGAGAAATCGCTTTACGATGATGTCCTCAAGAGCCATAGAAAAGCTGCAAAGCTAGAGCAAGACCTTCTCTCTGCCAAAGAGAAGGCGGGTAAAACTCAAAACATGCTCACCGAAGCTCAGAACAAAAGATCGAAAGTACAACAAGAATATTTTGAAGCTCGTCGAAAGATTAGCCGCCTGGAATCAGTGTGCGCCTCTTACGCGCAGAAGGAATCTCGTTTACAAAAGGACGCTGTTTTGTCGCATGAAAAACTGACAAACTTCGAGTTGCAAATCCTCGCCTCGTGCAAAAAGATCACAAAGTTGGAAGCGAGCCAAGAGATTTTAGAAAAGAAGAAGAGCACACTAGAGACAGAACTTCTGAGGAACCAAGAAAGAATATCTGAGTTAGAATCAGCTCTTACGACGGCAAAACGCAGAAATGTTACCGTTTCCAATGAGGAAATGAAGCAGCAATTTCGCACAGCAGAGCTGGAGACCCGCACTAAACACCTGAAAAGTGACAATGAGAGTCTTCGGAGGGACTTGATGACGTCACGAAGAGCTTTGTCCGTCTTGGAGTCGCAACTTGACACGCTGTTAAAAGAGCGCGCACAACTGAATGGCAGGCTAAACGAGTCCGCGAGAAGTGTCAGAAAGATTGAGCAGGAAAACATGAGACTGCGGCAAGAAATTGAAGAACTTTCTGAAAATCTTTCCATTCATGCTGAAAAGTATCGCCGCGTCGAGGATTACCAGAAATTGTACGAAAAATGTCAACAAGATTTTTTAAATGAAAAACTGTCACTGGAAGAAACTTTAAATGTTTACAAAACTCAACTTGGCAGGTGCCAGCGCGACTTGGAACTGGAAAGAAAACAGATTCGAATCAGTGTTCAGGAAAACGAAAGCAAAAGTGTCGAAATTAACAAAAGGCGTCAAACCGCAGTCGAATATGAAAAGACATTGGCTGAGTGCAACCGCGAGATTGAGAAGCAGCGGTCGCTCATTGGAGAATTGGAGCGTGAGAAACGCGCACTGGAGCATGAACTACTATCATCAACTGTTGCCGTGGATACTCAAAAGTGCGAAATTTGCAAGGCAGATCAGGAGGAGAAGGGAATATTTAATGAAGCATTAGAGCGAGGAAAACAAACACTTGAACTGAAACTACAGGAGGCTTTGAATGCGGTGAATAATTATAGAGAAAAGTACGAGTGCAGTCAACTGGAAATTGAGAGACAAAAAGCATTTGTTAGAACTGCCGAGGCTGAAAGAGAAAAAGCATTTGTATCTTGCCAATCACAGTTGAAATATATTGAGAGTGAATATAGATTGAAATACGAAAGCTGCAGGGAATCTTGGCAACAAGAAAAATCAACCAGAGAGCGTCTGCAGTGCACAAAGGAGGAAATTGAATCTGAATTATTGAAATTCCAAAATAAATACGAAAGTCTTTGGGAGGAGTTTGGCATACAACAAGAATTAAACACTGCTTTATTGAGTGAACGGGAGAACATAGAGGTCAAGTGGCAAGATTTGGTCACGAAATACAAACGGAAATACCACGAGTGCAAGGGCCAGCTCGAATTAGCCGGAGCTGATAACGATTTCGAGTCTAACGTCAGCATTGTGAGGTCAAAACAAGCGCGTCACTCCCCAAGACATATTGAAAGAATTTTCAGTAACGCAGATCTGCAAATAAGAGCCAGAGTTTACGACATGGAAGAGCCCATATCATCACTGATGGAAAACGGAACTGTAAATAGTTCTGAAATTGGCTCAGATGAATCATTACAGCACGAAGTGACGCTGAGCACTGCCAACACGAAGAAAATGTCAGACTCTACGGAGAATGGAAATAATGAAATTATGGAAGAAGATTTCGAGGAAGACGATGCTAATGATGTGAAGTCGTTTATCAACTCGTTGCGCGAAGATTTACAGGAATTTAGGGCAAAGAACCGAGCACTTACACTTGAAAACAAGAAATTGAATATCGAAGTATCCACAATTAGAGATAAACACTCTGAATTGCAGGAACTTTGCAATGAACTGACAAGTACACGAGATGAGAAGATCAGCAAACTTGAGAAAGATGTATGTGAAAAGCAAGTCGAAATTGCAGAATTGCGTAAGAATATTGAAGAAGAGAAGAACGAGCGGTTTAAACTGGAGGCAGAGCTAGAAAAAGCTCACGCTGATGTGTCGTTAGGCAACGCTGAAGAACTGCAGAAAATTGTCCTGGAGAAAGAGTCGGCTAATACAGATTTGATGCGAAACATTGAGCAATTGAACAATGAGAAAACAGAACTGCAGGAAAAACTGCAACTAGCGCTTACGACCGTGACAAGTAAAAATGCCGATAAACTTTCAGAACTTGAGACAGACTTAAAGGAAAAAGAATCGCAAATTGCAGATTTCAAACTCAAAGCCATCGAAGCTAACTCGGAGAAAGCTGATCTAAAACAAAACCTACAGCATGCTTTGACTGGAACCAGTGAACTGAAACAAGACTTGAAAACCGCCCGCGAGTTAAACATTGAGCTTCAAAGAGAAATCAAACTGTTGCAAAACCAGTCACCTAAAATGACAGAGAAAGAGCAAGGCCTACTGGAAAAGAGCACGACGGAGAAGAAATTTTTCCCGTCGGTTTATGCACAATCAGATACCGAGGAGCTGACGGACGCACAACGACTCAAGAAGGAACTTGAAGGAGGAGTGAAGCAATATATTGAGAAAATGCAGAAACGAGTCGCCGAATTGGAAGAGCATAATGAGAAAATTGAATCAGAACTGCGACAGCACAAATCTGAAATCGACTCAAGTGATTTCGCCTTGAGAATTAACGCCGAACTAAAGGCGAAAATTGAATCTCAGGATGACACAATTGCAGAATTGCGGGCGAATAATGAAAGGTTCAAAATTGACCTGAAAGAAAAACAATCAGAGATCGAGTTAGCTCATAATGCTAAAGATCGAAAGGCAAAAATGATCGAGATACTCGAAGCGAAAGTTTCAGAACTCGAAGCAAAGTCAAAGAGATTTGAACAGCAGCCCAAAGAGCGCGAAGAAGAGTTGGAAAGAGAGAATAAAGAGTTGAAAGATGAAGTCCAAAAACTGCAGAGTAAGATAGCTGATTTGGAGGCGCAAACGAGAGGTCTTGCTCGCCTACGTACGGACAGTGCTACCAAGCAAGCAGAGGCTGCTAGTATTCGGAAAAAGTTGGTGGAAATGGACAACGAGTTACGCAAAGCACCGCAAAGACGAGTACCGATCGAAATGCTTTACGGACCGTCTGTGACAATACCGCCGAAAGCAACAGAGACTGACGGGCCACAACCAGGTGTTCACAGCGAGGCGCCGCCGGTGGTTAGACGAAACAAGCCCCAAATTGGACAGACTCCGAGTCATTTTCGCCACTCGTATGCAGGTGGTACCTACCCGAAACCTTTCGTCCCAGTACCAGAGACGAAGCACCAAACAGCTACACCAGAACAATCGACAAATGACTCCGTGTTCCATCCCCCAGCAGATCGCGAGCGGCGCAACTCGTTTCAGTCTGACACAAGTGGAGAGAGCGAAGCCAGTGGAAACAGCGAGGGAGTACTTGGCTTTCTACGTCGGCCAGTCAAACCTTTCAGAACAGGCGCCAAGCCCTTTGGAGTTAGCACTCCGAGACCTTTCTACAAGTTGGTCGATGGTAAAAACCCCGCAGAGTCTGGTACCGTAACATCGCAAAATCGGCGACCGCAGAGCTGGGCCGAGTACAACCAACAACCACCAGGCGAACAACAGCTTTGCTCCAGTGAGTCGTCTTCCGTTTTCAGCGAGACCGAGCCAGAGAAATTGCTTGTGGACGAGCAGCAGCTGAGTGAAAGTCCGGTGAAAAGTACTTACGCGTCTCCGAAGCAGCTGCCCGAGAACTGGCTCCAATTTAGCACTGAAGTTGAGACTCCAGAATCTGCACTGGAAGATAAACAAGGGGAAACTGTCTTGGATAATGAGGAAGACATCGCTGTAAAGAGCCCGGTGAGAGTCTGTGTAGTAAAAGATTTCGAAGAAGACGGAAGTGATTCCAGAGGTATCATCGACGAGAATTTTTCGGCAAGCGAAGCGCCGAGCAAAAGTTTCACTCTTCCGGACGAGTTGTTCAATCAACCGGACCACTCAAAACAAAGGAAAACTCCGAGCCCCGAGTCGAAACCTGCAGGAAAATTATGGTCACCACCGCCGAGAGAAATTCCAGAGAAAACGGAAAAGTTTAATTACAAAACCTACATGAAATCTACACTTAAAACATCGAAAACAACAAGAGAAGATGATTCTTATGTCACGCAACGACAAACACAACCAAACCCCAAGGAAAACGACCATTTGATGCTGGTAGGAAACACGAGCAGAACTGTTAAAACATTTGTTCTCGAGACGAAAAATGAAGAGAATGAGGAAAAAGAGCAAACGGGAAAAACTTCCTCAGCGGAGGCAGCTGGTAACTCGACAGAGGTAATAAAGAGAGAGAGCGTGAATTCTCTGGTGAGCCAGTGGAACAGGCGAGTTTCAGTTAATCTTGATGACGTTTAATTTCACATTTGAGTCGAATTTCCTTGAGTCAAATATATTTTGCGAGGTTATGACTCAGTAGTTTCAAGATTCGAGAATATAGTAATAGCAATTTTAACACGCTATTACCAAAGTTTTGATACCTTTCTTAATATAACCTGTTAAAGATTTACATTTTTTGCAAATTGCGAAATATTTTTAAAGCGAGACACACGAACAAAGAAACTTGTGATGTGTTAATGTATGTTGACACTATTGTGTTAATGTGTTTACCGTCCGACTTATATGTATTGTATTGTAGATCAGCGAGTACAATATTTGACATTTAAATGAGTGTTTTGAATATCTAAGGCCGAAAAATTTTCTAATGTTATTGAAATTGTAAGAAATTTTCAAACGAAGTTTCGCAATTGACGTTTCTATCTGGACTTTATTATAAAGATTTTCAGACACAAAGCGAGTGTGTCACAAGGTCATTAAGATTTCAATCGAAATGCTTTGCATTCCGTAAGTTATTATGGTGCAACGAAACATATTGATTTAGTCATAATCTGTTTTATCAGTGTTTATCAATGACACAGCATTTCAGTCAGGTCCAGTCACTTGTCTTGTTTATCTAGTGATAAAAAGCTTGGCTCGTAGTTTTTGCTTTTTGAAACACAGTAAAGTTCAATTAGCATTTTTACTAAAAGCTTGCTTTGTGTTTGGTGTTTAAATATTTAGTCGCGCAGTTTAACAGTTTCAATATTGTGCTTATATATAATATATAGCATTCAGTATCGTGGCTGAAGCCTCTTTTTTCATTTTAAAAACCTTGTGAACTTAAAAACAGTATCTAAACATCAGGTTACGTGTGTGAACACGATACGGAATTAGTGAATAGCATGTTCTGGTATTAGTTTAGTGTGAATTGGTACGCTATGGACTTGTCTGATTCATATTGTATCGGATTTGAAAGCGGAATGGAAAAACGTTGCTCCGGCTCAAAACTTGCACCGAAGACAACTTTTCCAATAAATAAAAAGACCAATACGCGAAGGTTTTTGTGCTGACACAAAGGTGATCCATTACAGTGTAGATATAACCTCGAAATTTTGTTCGCGCGTCATGTGTAAATTGGTGCTTTCTTGTAGGTTTTTTTTTTGCACCATTGAATTTTCACATTGTAGTTCTCGGAGAATTAACACTTATTCTTTAAGTGGTAAAGAAGAAGAAATACAAAACAGGGAGAAGCTGTTTTGACCTCAAAATTCAATATTTAAAATTGAATGTCTGATCAGATATTAAATGCGAGGCAAGTTTTCGTATCAATGCCTAAATTTTACAAGAAAATAGTTGCCTTCATTGCTTTAAATATACTTATAGTTACTCCACAGTTCACTTTTTTTAAAGCACTGGTACTGAATTTCCAAGGGAATACACGGAATTCTCATTACAATAAACATATCTAAAGTTTTTTGTAGTAAGTTTTGACAGTTACACTGGTAAAAGTAAACATTGCTTTGCCATTAAATATTGTGGAAACATATTTTGCTGAAGAATTTCTACTGAGGAAAATAAAGTTTGTTTTTTAATACAATTTATAATTGGTGAGATAAACTATATTTATCGCTGCAGACTAGTTGTTTTGATATAAAGTTCAAATAAAATATGGTAGTAAGCGTTCAGCCTTGGTCTTCACCATAGCACAATACACCTTTTGCTAATGCAAAAGCTCGCTTGAGTGTGCGTGCGTGTCGGGGGGGGGAGGGAGGAGAGAGTCATTCCTTGGTCAAATTTGAGCTCATTAATTCAACATAAATGTCACATTTAGCTCCCCAGCACTGGATCTAACAAAAATTTGCGTTAGCAAAATGGTGTTGCAGCGTATGAGAAAAGTATAATCTTGAGGCATTAAAGGAGAGGTGATTCCTCTAGAGTATTTCTCTATTAAAATACCCCCATACGAAAATTTGGGGGCTTAGCCCCACACGTTTCGGTGCCGAAAATATCGCTGGCGCAGAATAGATTAGGTTTGGCAAAATATTCAGACTCGTGATCTTTCACAAATCGTTTAATCAGGATTGCGCTTTGCAAAACAATGCTGTGGGACTTGTTTTTTTAACGACTCTGGCCTTTGTTCGAGAAGCCAATCAACTGCTGGATTTTTCCACTAAACGACACCATGGTCTTTGTATGGGAAAGGACATTTTAGGACAATTTGAGTAGGGGTATGCGCTTGGCTTGGAGTACAATGACACCCCCCAACGAACTACGCAAGGGACATTTTAGGACAATTTGAGTAGGGTATGCGCTTGGCTTGGTTTTCGATGAGCCCCCTCAGGTTTCAAAACGCTCCGCTGCCTCTGAATGATACATAATAACAACAAATTAATATTTGATAAAGCGCTTTAAAAGGTATCAGAAATAAGTGCAGCCAAAAAGTAGTAGTTGGAAATAAAACTAAGTACAAAAAAGGAGTATTAAATCACAATGTGCGACTTGTGGAGCGTTTACATCACAGTTAATAGACACAAAATGGCGTTTATGAAATAGGAATTATGTCATATCCTATTTTATGAAATATTTATGGTGAAGTGCTTGTGGTTGCGCTTGGCCAGTTCCTATTAGAAAAAGTTCTGGAAAAGTATCAGTGAACGTAACTCAAAACTCCACATCACAAACTGCTGCGTAAATATTTTAAAACTATATGACCTCTAATTTTTTGAAGACGGCGTATTTAATCCCAAAGTTTGTGCGGCGAAAATATACTGGTTACCTCACTTGAGTGTTATAACGAACGCTTACTGAGAAAAACAAAAAGGGAAAGGAAATGACCGAAGACTGTAAACAGTGTTTATACAAATAAGAGACTTGAGACTTTCATCAGATGGAGTAAAAAATAAAATCAAGCAGTCGTGTGTTTTGTTACCTGCTGTTTCCTAAACATAAAAAAGATTTCAAACACCACCAAGAACAGAAGTTGCTGAATATTCGTTTATGAATAACTCATCAAATTTAGAATTTTATCTTTTGTTGCTAAATATATACCAGTAAAGGCGTGACGGTTCCAAAGTGCATTTTTAACACTATTCAAATCTTTTGTATTATAAACAGTGGATATTTTGATCCACACACCTTTCGGCTCCACGCTGATTAAAACGGTCTAAACACGTTTTGTATTTATTATTTCGCTTCCCATTGCCTTGGTGAACTTTGTAGAATGGATACATTGTCAACTTTCTGGATCGCTGCTTGGTCGGGAGTCATTTATTTTCACACTGAGCGACTTAGCCTTTAAACATTGACAGACGCCTGACGCTGAATGAACCATCGTTTGTTTCTTTAAAACTTTGTTCTGCTGAATCCATCTTCAAAATTTTATCTAATATCAACCTTTGAATTTTGAAACGTAATAAATACCTGTCATTTTTACTCTTGAGAACCAACTTGAATGGGTTTTCACCAGCTGGTTCAAAATTTAGAACGAAGGACACCGATCGTTTATATTCTTCAATACTCGCGAAATGAATGATTATCTTATGGGTCTGCGACAGCTGGGCATTTTTAGGGTTTCTTCTATAGAAAATTTTTCCGCCCTATTCAGTAAAATAGGAGATGTTTTAAATTCCTATTTGTATTGTATTCTGCAAGTTATGTTATTAAGTAGCGCAAATTAGTAGATAACACCTATGATTGGCTGGAAGATTTGCCACTAAAATAAAGTGCTCATTTATCATCTATATGATACAGGTTTGGGTTTCTTAAGCACAATAAGCTCGAATGAGAAGTGATCATAACTACCGAGAATGTGGAGATTTTGAGAGGAAAATTCGTTGCCCTGTCAACGCTTTATGCTCTAGTTAAATCCCAAAGCGAACATCACCCCTTGGGCAAACCCCAGCCCCGAGTATTTGACTCAAGTTGGGTACCAGATGGCCGGGATTTTGATGTCCAGTCGAGTCCCAAACGGCCGCGCTTTTGACACTTGAAGAAAAAAGCGCGCACAGTACATGTTTACATTGTCAATATTCACGACGGCGCCATTAGACTTCGTTTTCATTATTTTTGGCTCGGTAGAATGATCCATTCTTCATTCACTTGGATCAGGTACAAACGTATTCGGAGTTTGAGTGTTCATTCTTGATGTGATGTGAACCTGAATTTAGAAAATCCCAACACCCGTACACTATCCACTGACCTGTACATGAAGCAGTTGAAACCCATAAAGAACGAAACAAGATATTTTTTATAAATTAGATGAAGACCAGCTTATTTCTTGCGACGTTGGAGCTCTCATCATGCTTTGCGATCAGGGAATTACGCTTTTCATAGGTTAACTTTTTTTGAAATAGCTTTATACATAATTGTGAAGGGTTTTGACCAATAAGGGTTGACATGGTACGTTTTTCGCCCTAGGTTGGGGTGTAAAGCTGACGTTTCGAGCACTAGCCCTTCTTACAAATAATCCCCTTATTTCTTTCGTATTTATATACAATATATATACGTGTGTGTGTGTGTGTTTGTTTATTTTTATGTTTTCGTTGTATGCTCTTCGGCGTCAATTCAACCTTAATTCTGGTAATTGGTTTCCCGGCCTCACCAGCTTCTTAGTTATTTCGGGAAGCCAGGACGAAACCATCCCAGTTTCTTATAAAGTTCTGTGATTTTCTTTGTAAATATTAATTTAATTATTGAAAATATTTATTAACTAAAGTAATTTTTTCTTGTAAATAATGTTTCTAATATAAATATGGTGGTACAAATAAAGTCGTTGTTGTTGTTATTGTTGTTGTTGTTGTTGTTGTTGTTGTTGTTGTTCTTCTTCTTCTTCTTCTTCTTCTTCTTCTTCAGAGCAGATTGATCATGTGTTTTGATCAACAAGGGTTGCTGTGGTATGTTTTTCTTCTTGGGGCTGAGTGTAAAGCTGACTTCTCGAGCGTTTGCGTTTCGTTTAAGATCAGATCTGCTCTGACGAACATCATCTTTACGAACATCATCTTTACAACATCGTTTTTCGTAGGCGAAAAACATAACCATACCACCTTTGTTGCTCAAAACACATAATCACCTTACTCGCCAACGCAGAAAAAAAAGGGTTTTTTGCCGGAAAAATTAGTCTCACAATATTTGCGAAAGGTGTGTTGGTTCAATTTTAATATTTTGACTTTTTTGACAAGTGTAAAGGAAGCCGATATTGCGTCCTCATTCTCATCTTATTTTCTCAGGGCACCCGATGGGACCGTTTGAACTTGCAGATTATGTGGGACTGGACACTACAAAGTTTATTATTGATGGTAAGTCTCCGCTGCTTTGTGTTCGTGTGGGCTCACGATCTCACAGGAATTACATTTCTTACTTTCCCAAAAATGGGAGCATCTGTCCCGACCATAGTTCAGTAACACTCGCATGCCAGGAACCGTGGATGCGGACCCGGTCGATTGGGGGGTTGGTGTGTGGGTGGGGGGGGGGGTGAGATTCACTGAACACCGGGATTCGCGCGGTAATTCTGTTATTCCTCGCACAGCTGTTATCTGTGACTGTCAGTCAATAAACGCCATTCCGGGCACGTGCGAACCTCTTATTTCACGATGTTGAACGCTGGAAGAGCTGTTGGAGAAATTACTTCTCTTTCATATGCCCCGTTTTTACTCAGTCATTCAGTATAGCTCTGATACCTATAGGTCTTCGACTGAAGAACACTTTTGCTCTAAAACAACTTAGTATTGACTTAGTCCGGCGGTAAAAAAAATCAATAATAAATTTCATGAGCAGAGCTTAATAGTAAGGGAATTCGTTTGACCTTGAATTTCTCGAGATGGCGGCACAGGTTCCCGCTGTTTCCAATTATTCCTGACTCGTTTTTACAGTGTTAGCC
>JANSTQ010138920.1:1635-13159 GCA_026167885.1 Bergia puertoricense
TTCACAAGTTGAGGTAGAGCAAAATGTGAACAAGGACCTTCACAAGTTGAGGTAGAGCAAAATGTGAACAAGGACATTCACAAGTTGAGGTAGAGCAAAATGTGAACAAGGACATTCACAAGTTGAGGTAGAGCAAAATGTAAACAAGGACATTCACAAGTTGAGGTAGAGCAAAATGTGAACAAGGACATTCACAAGTTTGGCAAGCAAGCACCAGTACAATTTACATACGTAGTAGGGGAGGGGCCGAGTGTGGGCAGCTCGTCCGTGTCTCCCTTGGACTCCACTCCTTCATCCAAGCTCACCCTATCAAGGCTTCCCGTTGGGGAGTGGTCTATCAGGCCTGTCGGTTGTGATGATGATGAACAGTTAGTGTAAACAATCTCAACATAGTTATATATATAACAAATACTATACCCTTATATTTATAGTTCCTATAATGCTTGGTATTGACCTGTGTAAACATCAAGGCTTATCCAAACAACTTATCCAAAGTAGAGAAAAGCGAGAAGACCGAGAAGACTGTTTTTCTGCTACACCTGTATATGTATGTAAAGGAATAATATATATATATATATATATATATCGTCCCTTTCACAAGTCAACCTAGTGTGAAATAGCTGCATATGGTTCGCCAAGCCAAGCTCTATTTTTGTTACAAATTTACATGTCAAATATCACAAGAATTTGGAGAAGGCGGTTTTGAGAAATCATTTTCATCAATTTCTCTCAGCTGTTCAACGACGAGTCGAGTTTTGTTGGAAGTTTAGGGGCTGTGGTAGTAAAGTTTAAGGCACTGACGGATATTTGTCGCTCTGTTATCGTAAGCAAGAAAACAAAAAGTGTTCGGAAGTCCACCTACCTTCGTGTTCGTGATCGTGATCCAGCTGATCCACGTGACTGGCCTCGACAGTGATTCCACATGGCAGGATCTCAAGTTCAACCTCGATCCTTTCGTGCTCTCCACGCTCGACCACACGTTTGGGTGGCAAACCGGTAAAATAAAGTGTACCCGAGGTGTGGCTTATCTCGCCTGGAGCGAGAGCCTTTGCGTTATATTCCGAGATCTCTTTGGAAACCTCCTCAGCTGTTTTAGTGGTCAGACCTGGCATAGGAACAGTTCCTTTTCGCGGCGGGTGACGAACTTCTTGTACTCTTGCTGGTGAAAACATGTCACTAAGAAGCGCCACGTTGGCAGCAACAATACCCTTTTCTGGTAGACCTCCCTCCTCGTCAACAGTTTTTCTTCCATCATCGAAATCATTTTTGAAACCATTACCTGAATTCCCATTATATTTATCGTTGTTGTTGAAGTCGGAAGGTCTCATTTCATCTGTCATATGTTTGTTTTCAAGCCTCAAGCTAATTGGCTCGTTAACGCGAATATTACCCCGGATAACCTCCCCGTTACAAACTGCTTGTGGTCTAACACTACTTCCCTCGTGCGAAGTTCTAGATCCGTTTACTACGACGCTACACTGCGTGCTCGTGCTTACAATACCCGCAGGTGCTCTCTGAACCGTTGGAACGATTTGAGTAGCAAAGTATTTTGGATTGACAGGTGATAGAGGAGGCGTGGTCTGCACCTCTGGGGCGGTGCAAAGCTGTCTATCAAGCGGCACGTGGTTGTTGACAGGCGTGGGAGTGGAAGTCAGGAGGGGAGATGAGAGGTAGTTGTCCGGCCCGGGTATCCTCCCTAGTGTGGCGCGTTGCTCCAAACCTGGAGTCTCAGTCCGCTTCAATGCTGGAGGCAAACTGTGTTTACCCCCCTGGTAACGGCTGGTTGCGTCAAAGCTGGCTGCTTGCCGAGTCGGCGCTGTTGGCAATACATCCTTTTTGCTGTACCCCTTGATGCGGTCAGTAACAGAAACCTGGGGCTCCAAAGGGCCGTTCTGATAACGGTCAATGTTTTGGTTTCGCTTTTGTAAACCAGATCTGTGCTGATTTACTGCAGAGTCCAGAATATCTGTGCAGGCACTCAGCTGATACAAAAGATCGTCCATATCAGGAACTCTCTTCCTGTTTTCACTACGTATTCCCTCAGAAGAAACAGACATGTTTGAGATCGGATAATCGAACTGGCGTAACTGATTGGCACTGCAAGAATAACTACTGTTTTGTTCTTTGTACTGATTTGTCCTTCCTAGAATGACTGCCTTTCCCTTTCCATTCCTGTTGTGTTGAACAATTTGAGTTTTAAAGCCACCATCCAAGCTATGTGAGCGAATTCTATCTTTCAAAGACTTGTCGACCTGAGCATATAAATTCCCGTTTAATGGGCCAGGAATATACGAGCAGAAACCTGAAAGAAACGCGTTGAATACATTAGAACTTTGCTGATGGCAAGGATGAGGTACACCTGTTGAATATTTGTTGTATTTGACTGATCTTCCGTTCAAGAAAACACAGATTGTAACCACTAAATGTTGTACGCTTGTTCCAATCTGAACAAAAATTATCAAAACTATGATACATAAAAAGACTGGCTCACACTTGTGAGATAAGCGTATAATAAGAATAAGAATAGGACTTCAAAATCATTAAAAACACATATCTCTTTTTCAAGAATCTAAACTACGGAGTTCATTCAAACTTCAGCAACAGCCAACAAGTGGTACTGTCAATCTCAAGAGATACAAAAGAAGGAACACGGTGGTCATGTTGGTGTAAAGAACAAAACCTAAGACATAAGTTAATGTCTTCTTATTTATTATTTGAAAAAGTTCTAAAGTTTTACAAACTGGATAAGTTAAGCAGGCATAGTTAAACGACGTTTGATACCCGATTAATTGATAATAATCTGCGATCATACTTAATCACTTAACAATTAAAGATCAACACCAAACATTTTTATGAGTATCTTTCAATACCGTTTATTAATTTGGTATTTAACGATCGGTCATTATCGACTACGCCATCAATTTCTTGAAAGGTATTCGCGTTTGCCGAGCGATGAGAAGATTGCGCAATCACATCGTGAAATTCAATCAATTCGGTGATATCTAGTGTAAACGGTAAATAGATTCGCTTTTCGATGATCGATTTCGATCGATTAACTATATCTGTTTGATATGTATATCGTCACTTTTATTCTGCCGAAAGTCCCGGTAATTTATGGCTTGGTTAATAATTGAAAAAAAATATTTACATTGAAAACTCGGCAAAGTGGTATACAATATTTTACATTGAGTCAGTGTACCTTGTAATCTACAGAGCGCATCTTTGAATTGAGAAAAGGCAAGGGCTCTTGAAATCAATGCCATGGCCGGTAATTCTAAATCCTGATTGTGCAACTAACAGATGGAGGAACACTTCCTAAATCGAAAATCATCAAAGTGCTCTTCTTTTCTCAATTGTAAGTTCTATACTGGGAAGGTGCCAACAGTAGTCGTGTTAGGGCCAGTTTGAGTTTGGAGGTAGAAATATTTCTTTTGCTTAGCCAGAAGGAATGCCGGGGTCATTGTTTAATTCGTCTAAACAAGGGAATTCTCAGTAACTGTAATAACCTTTGCCTAAGAAGTACTATCATGTCAATTTTGCTAACATCCAACTAAAGAAATGCAAATTGAGCAACGAGGGACCTTGCCAGTTAGTCTGCGCGTTTGGCTCATGGTCCCGGGTTAAATACCCGCCCTTGTCGCTAGTTTTGAAAATATGAAAATTGATAATCTACTCCAAACTCTCGCATAAGAAAGGTAAAATTCTCCCAGTCTATTTATAGAAAATAAGTGGAGACAAGTAATGAGACTTCAGTAAGTCACCATTTGGCACTTTGCGTTGGGGAGTGAAAGAATTAACTGGATATGGATACCCAACAAATTCAAAGATTTAAAGTAAACAATCAAACAACGAAAAGAAACCTTTCCGTAAAAAAATTGAGTGAGCAAACTAAATTAAACAAGAAAGCTCTCCGGGTTTTAACAAAAACCTCAAATTACTTTAAAAGTACAAAACTTCACTCTTAACTGAATACCACATTAACATACAATTTCTACAGCTAATGATTTACAAATTTCCAAATTTCATAAAATTAATTTTTTGTTACAACAGAAAGAGGAGATTTGAAATTTTCCAAAAAATTACTTCACAGACACAGTTATATAAAAACGTCCTATTGTCAGGGTAAGGCAAAGTTAGTAGTTGTTTTTTGCCGGTTTGGTCTTGGAATCATTTATGTTTGTTTGAGTGTTCCAGAAGGTAAATTTGGCACGGGAACCATTTTTATCTGGGCCATTCCCAAACTCTATCTAGCTTAGTCCAAACAGGGCTTAACTGTATAAAATTCCAAACACTGCTATTGATCTTTTAACAACTAAACCACACAGACGTGCTCGGCACGTGAGAAACCCAAGTTCTCCTGTCTGGGCTCTTGAACTCTTAAACCAGTAATACTTTTCGTGTCTTCAACAATTTATCAAGTCGTTGTTAAACCAAATGAGTCCCGTGGCACTTGAAGTTTGCCCAAAGATCGACTGTCAAGACTCTTTAGATCCAATGACAACGTGTGACATTGATTAATCTCATTAAATTCTTTGCCTTTCGTAAGGTTGTAAATTTAATTTGACAAGTTACTATTCCCAGCATTGTGTTGAATTGGAGTGAAGACAAACATTCAATGATGATTTTAAGAAAAGTACAATAAATAAAATCACAATTTTGTTCATAAAATTGCATTTCTGCTTTCATTCTTACTTAAGTAGGGAAACGCCTTTGTTGGAATGAAGCAATGAAACAATCCTGGTTAAAAAAAGAAATTACGTATGTGCAATCAAACCCTTTTTGTAGATTTGAATTATCTTTTTCCTGAATAATAAATTGAAAGTTGACATATTTTCTCGGCTTTCGAGGGCCACTGTAGAGTGTAGTCCTTAAAGTTCCCAGTCACTGGTAATTAGCCCAATACAACAGCGTTTACTGAGAAATTAACAGGACTACAGTGCAATGGTGGTCGAACGCGTTCAATTTTTATTTATCCATGAATTAGATCGGTTTAAATTCAAATCTACAGATAAGAAACTGATTAAATCAATAAATGATCAACTCGTGCCAATGGCTAGTCTTGTTAGTCGCGGCGAGTAAAAGCGTGTAAATACTGTAATTCTGTTTTTTCACATTTGGTCACCAATCTCGATTTACATCCGGTCACTAGCCTGGGGTTTAATTCAGAGCGAATCAAAAACTCTGCCGCTGGGGAAAAACCTGTTTTCTGGATGCATGGTTTTATTGTGGAATCGACTACGACCGTGTCTTGTGGGGTTCCAAAACGCAATATTTACACAAGTTGAAGATGTTCTCGATTATTTTTGTAAGAAAATATTTGACCTCGACAACAAAACGCTGTTTCTAAGGTTAAGATCCCACGGACTCAAAATCTTGTTGACTGAGAGAAACATATCGCGATAGCTCGAACACTGAGTAAATATTGTTAGTAAATTAATGCTCATTCCTCCAAGGGATTAGATCAAGTGGCGCCATGAGTTTTAGAACAAGAACTATGCACCGCATTCTCAAGAAATTACGGTGCTGGAGGGTTCTGTCAAATCTGTTTTGTTTTTAGTTGCGGAGTTAAACAAGATAAGTTCACAGTGCTGGATATTCAATTGGTCACCATCCCAGCTTTCAACAGAGAAAGTCATTGGCGTGTCCTCGTTAGTCTTTCGCTGACTTTTACACATGGATGTGTGAAGGCCATTGCGTGATAGAATTGAATGAAACGCTTGAAAACACTTTAAATCCCCGTTCACTGGGATGAAATCGTAAATACTCAGTCTTAGAAAAAGCTACACGTTTGGGTCAAGCAAGGGTCAACCACGAACATTCATAAAAAATGGAAATGTTCTCGTTATACTGCGGACTGCGTGTATCATTTTGCTCCAGGCAGATAAATTACAATTTCTATGACCAAGACAAGCTCAAGTATTCACTAATAAGACCCAACCAGAAAGCATAATGTAAAAAGTACCTGACATACAACGATTTCGTGTGATAGCATAATGTCTAATGACATAGAGCACGTTTCAAATAAAATAGACTGCGGTGACTTTAGTTTCTTGCCATTAAGCAGACTAACAGTTCTTTTGTCAACATATGTTGCCAATAAGTCAGACAAAAAGAAAACAATTTATTGTGAGAAAGATTTCAAAATGACAATTTTTAACTATTAAGTTATCATAACTCAAAACCTTACTATCGACTCCCTGTCTTCTTGCGTTGCCAACAGACCTTCTATTCTCCTTTTCTTTATCGTGGCGATAATGCTCAAGCTCTGACAGAAAAATAAAAACAAAATCACAGATAAGTAACAATGTTTGAGTGAACTGGCAACCTGTGAACCAAAGCATGCGTTTGTTCACTGTTAATATTTAGTAAACAATTCGTCAATCTACCCTACCGCACAAACTGAATCCTTGTTGAAAAGTTCTGTCCCTGTCAGGAAGATTTGACTCGAAACAGAATGCCATATTTTCCGGTACAAAGAAATCCTCGGCACGAAAAGCAATGAATTAACGCAAATTACGACAAAAACAAAACATTTTTAGCAGTTTGAAGAAGAGGAAAAGATAATAGAACTATATTTATCTTGACATGGATATTAGTTTGCTCCAATACTTTAAGACACAGGAATGCGGAGTATTCGAAATCGAGAAACACCAAGAAGGGAAGCCTTGAAACAGTATCCTTCCCTTTTAGTATCTCAGCTCAGCAAGATAACAAAAACAGATTTAGGCCCATGGCGTTCCTCGGAGTCAAAGGACAATGAAAAACAACTTCAGATTTGGCTGTTTTCTTGATCATTCCAAGCTGAGATCTGAAACCACCAACCAGTAAAATTTCAGATTTAGTAATCCGTGGTCATCGATAAAACGAGGTTGGAGCGCCGTCAGGTAATCAGTTTGTACAAGTTCCTTGATAACAGACGCAGACTCGCTTTACCTACCACAACAACGACCGCTCTCTCCTAACTACTCAAGTCACTACTAGAACACCTGAAGGATTAATATTTTCGCCGCAAAACCATCGTAGTTCGGCCTCAGAACTTCCCACGTTTTCCTGCAGAGCGTAACTAAGTGCGCGAGTGTTATGAAATGTGAACTCGGTGACGTGATTGAACAAGGTCGCATCTGGGTGTTCACAGAGTGTGTTATGATTTCCTAGATGGAGATCGCCTTTCAGTAGAGCTTTGAACTGCCAGCGAAGGGTTGAGAGAGCGGCTTCATTTGTGCTATGTAAACAGATTTGCAAACAAGCATTAAGTTGACTTAGAAAAATAAAAAAGTCAAAAGAAACTCAAGTGACAAAAACTTGAAACGTCCCGAGCAAAATCGGTGTGAAAGCTTGACACTCACATCATATTACTGGATATCGAATCTCCGTTCAGCACATGTTCTGTACAAGTTGACTACGACACATCGTATATAATTTGTACATTACCGCATAATATGAATCGCCCGGGGCAGACGTTTTTGCCTGTCTGATTCGATTCAGTAAAGTTTACCACGGTAGGAGAGGTTAATGTGTATAAGGCTTACCACTAAAAAGTGAATTTTTCTTTGCAAGTTGCGGGACCAAGTCTTCCGATGATACCACGGGCAAAATAAAACCTTAAGCGATTACACAAAAAGCAAAAGCGAACCCACGCGCTTTGATTAGTCCTTTCAACTTGCCAGGATTGACCATGTTGACTGAGCACTAAATGTCCGTCGGTATTAACAAACGATTACAAGAACCAGGACAGAGACAGAATGACAAGACAGTAAAACGTTATCTCCACTCGACAGGTCATCATGCACTGTGTGACAAGAATCCTTTCCGAATAATTTTTCTTGAAACTGACCTCCATCCGGGAATACGGAGCGACTTCAGTCATCAGCAGATCAAACAGAGTCAAGGTTGAAAAAAACCTCTAACAAAACACTCTTGACGGAAATTTTACGGCGGGGCAAGAAATAATTACTACAAGAAACACGAGCTTGCACAATATTTGATTTGTAGTCAGGTGGAAGTGTTTACTGAACTTTGCTCGGCGTGAAACACCGAATAAACATTTTCAGTCTTGTATCGGCGAGACACGGGTTAAGACGATTCGGAAAGTCTTAAGAAGCTCAGTACCGCAATCTTGATTGAAATAACAAAAACTTCATTCCTCAAACGTCGACAGCCGGATGTTGCGTTTAACAATACTGTAAAGTATAGCATCATCGGAAACGGGAAGACTTTAAAAAGATAATAATATTTTACATTACATAAATACAGACGATGGTCGAAAAATCTTGGACGACTGCTCCAGGCAAAAACAAGTCTTTCAACACAAACTGTCAGACAGCAACAATAATTCAAATAAGGAACTCATTCAGCCAAACACAGAGGGAAAATGATGAATTTAAGGGTTTTCTGCAAGACAAACGCAGCCAGATTATTGCGTTGGTACCTTGATTTGGCCGAGCTATTCGAGAAATCAAAAATTAAATTCTTGTAACTGACAGGCCCTCTGCATGCATCTCAGCGAGTTTCCTGAATTGAACGTCTTTTTTAAAAAAGTTTGGGCGCAGATGATGTTCGTGTGTTTTCAATGATTGTATTAATTATTTATGCGCAACCACTGACAATATCAATAAATATAGAAACTGACCAAAAATCCTGCAAGTTACGGGAGCATTAAAAAGGGCTTGTCCCGACATATAATCCATATGCGAAGACTGAAGATGAATCACGTCTTCAAAACCATCTGGTGGGTTATATGCCCCAAGCTATCGACATTAAGCACTTATCCCCTTCCCATATGGTTTTCGTCCGACATCGCCTCAGATGACGCGTCCGGATCAGAGTGAAATAAAAACAAAACGTTTTTTGTTCTTTCAATCAGATCCTATCTCTTGAAATTATGAACCTTCTTATCTATACTTCTATGATAATCGAAGCCTACCAAAAGAAAATCTACCCAGGCTCGAATTCCGACAGTTGAAATTTGAGTTGAAACAAACTTGTGACTGTAGATGTAGTAATAATTATGATCGATTTTTGGATCAAGAGAGTTCCAAATAGTCTTCCTGGCGCTCGTTTATTTATAACAAAACCGGAAAAAACAAAATTGAAAAAGTTTACTTAATGATTCAAACGGATGACTACAGAAAACTTCAGATCACCAGCATGGTGTGGAAAATCCAGAAATTTGGATAAAAAAAGTGCAGAAATAGGAGGGCGATGTGTCGGTATCTCGCCTATGCTAAACATATATTTAGCTGATAAAATCTTCAGTGAAGCAAAGAAAAACAATAACACTGATATAAACGATCCAGCCCCGTCTAGCCGATTTATACTGCTCCGAGGGGACATATAATATATAAAATAAAATGTTTCCAGATGACACCAAAATATTATTGGAGAAACAAATATAGAAACTTAGAAAACTCCAAAGAAGCAAAAATAGCCAAAGACTTGGGCGTGGTAGATTCCTCATACATCGTTAGAAAGTGATTCTCAGATGGGTGAGAACAAAGTCTCTCGACACACTTTAACACGAGTTATATGCATGAGTAACCAACTGTTAATAATGCTCGTCATTATAAGCTTCACTGTCACTTGAGCACAATTTAATATCTGGCTGGCCGTTTCTATTACAGATCTTGCTACATGCAGTCTTAATTCAGCCGGACGTTAAATTTAAGGTTAAATTCACGTATAACACGAATTGTAAACTTTTGAAGAGATATTTCCTGTGTGTGCTTTTATAAATATTCCTTTTATAATATAAACGATCAAGAACTTCTACAATTTTCAACTGAATGTAACACAATGTCTGAAGCTGACCCGACTTCAACATGTTTGTTACTCTTTCGGTTGGTTTCTAGTCAGAGGTGTAAATTAAGGTTTTTTCGTTTCTATATAATAACAAAAACAAATTGCTTTATAAAAACTAACTTTTTAGTACATACACTCTGAGTAGCTGAAAACCTGTATGTCGTAAGACTTATTATTTTGCAAGACGAAGGGTCGAGTTTTCCCAACGCTACTCTACTATTCGCGTATTTACATCAGACCATGTCACATGGAAAATCTTTTTCTATTTCTTAAATATCACTTTTCATTGAATTCAATAATGTTGGCGGGAACAAATTTGCTAGTATTCAGGTGGATTACTAAACAACAATATCAGAACCATGATCCAGATGATGAAGAATACCTCATGCGTATATTAACCGATTTGCAGACAAGTCGGACAGCATGAAACTCGGATGGCTTTCCATCTTTCAATGAAGACATTTTCGTTTGCTGCAACTTGAACTTGTACTCAAAGCTAGCTCTCCATTGTACTAACTTGTCATTTCAAACTCGAGTCTCAAGAACACTTCGGTTCCGACACTGAGAAATAACTCCACAAATCCCGGGAAACCATCCAAGGATTTCCAGCTGGCACAAAAGCTCTCTCAATTATGACAGTTTGAATAACGATGGGTTTTTTCACAAACGATTTATTGGAGTTCCTCTCTTGCAGAAGTTCAGCTTTAATGTCATTGACCAAAGGTCTTTTTTGCGGATTTAAACGTTGTCTTTTTTTTAAAAAATTTCGCGGATTTAATGAATTTCAGATCCACCATCATTTCTTTCTGCCAAGGTTCCACGCATTCTAAACCAAATTATTACTTTGTGTTTCGGCCATGAAAACAAACCAAGATGATTCACAACAGGACAAAATGCTACAATCAACTTATTCGCCGCCAAAAACAGACCATCGATTAAATAACTGAGATTGGTATCTGAACAACACCCGTTCATAGATATTAATAGTTGTCTTTTCAATCAACTCTGAGCATGTGCAAACGGCCGTGGAGCCCCTTTAAACGTTAGCAACAAAAACAGCTTTTTTCCCTTTTTCTTACGGCTTGCCAATGAGAGTCCAAGTCTTCTGATAGAAAACAAAGAATCTTAAAAGTAACAGACGCAAATTAAAATTGGCCAATCATGATGAGCTAAATAACTGTGCATACGATAAGTGATGTCGAATGGGAAAAAGCAAAAAAGTACCGACAATAGTCAGTCAGACGAACCTATTTTGCCAAATTATAATACATCTAACTTCAAGTACCAAACAAACAGGGTCCACAGAATAAAAGACCATGACACTTACTAAACATTTGAGTATGACATACGAATACTTTTTGAGTAAAGTGCCGTTGAAAAGTTCAAAACTAACAGAGAATGTACAGTTTGGTGGAAGACGTTGTCACCAAGTCATACATAAAATCTCCACAAGTATGAAATTCTTAAACACGGAGCCCCTTTATTATATTAAATGCACTCTATCATACTATTTCGCATTGCGGACGGATACGATTTCTTAACTATCAATTTTCACCAAGAGAAGATAATCCTAAGAGAAGGCATCTTTCATACATGGGTCTGTCCCAATGATAATTGTTTGAGATCTATTTTTAGAAAAGGAGCTATTATTATATGCAACACGATTGGTTCCTTTTGCACACGTGATATTCGGTCAAGCATTGCAGAATATCACGTGTGCAAAAGG
>JANSTQ010138931.1:0-13158 GCA_026167885.1 Bergia puertoricense
TAACAACAATAAAATCTATCTAAAGAAATTAAGAACCTTCTAAGAACCTAATTAGCCTCAATTATTAGTTAATACCCCAAAATATAAGAACCTGTTTAGCCTGACCTTGAAAAATCTAGGTTCTTACACGCGGGTTTTTACTGTATCTGTTTCAACATTCTAAGAATTTTGCTGGGTCACGCGAGTTTTAATTTCCATTGGATGGTGCATAGTATTGGGCATTAAGCCAATCAGAAGCACAGGAAGAGACCTTTACCACTATCTGTATGTCAATCAAAGACTTGCAATTAGCTCTTTTAAATGCCAGTAATGGAAAGACCAAACCGATGTTAGTAAGCAGCGAATATTTGGGGGACTTTACAGACTTTACCGCAAAAACATTGACATTGGCGATGTGTCGCTTGGAAGTCCAAGAGAAATTCACCGTACATTCTCTGTAGTTCTCGTTGTTGTTAAAATGTTTGCCAATTTCGCCGTTTTGGGGATAAATCCCCCAAATTCACATTGCTCGCCAACTTCGACTAAGGGCTAACTAATTAGATTGACATTCTAATCCCAATAAAGTCTACTGATTTGCACGAGTGTGTTTTTCAACGAAGATAAATTGGAGATTCTTTCAAAATATGCAAACTGAATATCAAACTGAACCTTAAAGCAAATAATTTCAATTTTGACGAAACACGCGTGAATATTTCCCAAACTGCACGTCGTTCCATCCGATGTATACCCACACAATCTGTGAAACAGGGAAACTGATTTTTCAATAAATAGTTAGCACATTTTATTTTTAAATTTGTTTTCGTCAACATACTTTCTTTGGAAAAATAATCCACCCATGATGTCGTCAATGTCGGATTTACATTTCATTTCATTTCATTTCAGCTTAAAAATTAGTTCTAATATATCTTAAAATCCCGGACTTGAAAGTTCAAATGACAAACAAAACAGATCGTACCGCATTTACGTTGTAATATGCTAAAAATCAATTAACTACTCGGGTCCTTTATAAGGATGAACACAGTATGACTAACTTGCTTACTCACGACAGGATCACAGAAACTCTGAATTTCGGCCTGCTGTGTGTTGAATAAAATGAATGAAAATCCGAATATTTTCAGTTCATTACGAGGTAGATATTGGTGGATATTAACAATGGGTTCCATTTAGCTATGTTTCGGTTCAGTTACAAAACTCAGCTATGTCGTTTCACACGTAAATAAACCCACTGCTATTATTATTGCCATCATTATTTCATTATTATTATTATTATCATTATTCATTATTAATAATGTTGCTGTTGTTGGTATTATTATCAGTGTTCTTGTTATGTGTCTGGACGGCAACCTTTCTAAAAGAGCTGCTTCGTGGTATTACTGTGTGACAAGCCAAGCCAAGGTAAAGTGTATTCTAAAAAATATTTTCTGCCTCCTCTGACAATACAACAATTTCGTCATCCGAAGAAGGGTCTTCCACATTTAATGGCTGTTCGTTCACCGCAGCACCGACATCGTCTCTTTGTGTTTCACTGGTTATTATACTTAAATCATTGGTTTGCTCGTGATCCACGTTTCCCGCCATAACTGTAGTTTCAGCGTTTCCCGCGCTCTCATTTCCCACCAAAGTAGTAGATGTCCCAGCCTCGTCACTAGGACCTTCGTCAGAACTACCGTTCTCGTTTATTGCTACCAGTGACTGCAAAGCCCGGTGGGGGGCCTGGAACGGGTTGCTCCGCTCTGAATCCGGGGTCATCACAGCCACGTTCTTGCCCGTCACGATTTTTCTAACTTCATCCGGGAGATTCGGAAGTGTCAGCAGTTGGAGGCACATTTTCTCTGCTGTGAGGAGTGTTTCTTGCACATCAATATGGTACGCCAAGTCGTTTATATACTGACGAATAAAAACATAAATATTGCGTTACTCTAGAATTCTACACCAACTGGAACTTCTGTTTTTGAACGCACGTTAAAACTGACCACTGATACATTACTATGAAACCACAAAGACTGCACTAAACTAAATTACGACTATTCGACAAGTATAACTTCATGGCAATGCCAGCCTTAATTTTCTCCAATTAATATTTGCAAAAAGATTTAAAGTAATGTAAAACTGGAAAATGACAGCTCTTCAAATTAAAATGAAGCACCACATACTTACTCTTAAAATTTCTGTAAAACCGAACTCCATCTCGAGCATAATCTGGCGATGTTTGTCCAGTATGGCCAAGCAGACAAATAGGTGGAAATTGGGCGATAATTGCTGAGTCCATAAAGCCTAAAAACACGGAGAATTGTCAAGTTAACCATGAGAATATGGAGAAAAAATTGGGTCGTCTAGCAGCTCCATGAGCAAAAGACGCTATTGGATAATCGTTACAGCAACATAATAACAACCCACAGCTTGACAAGAAACTTAACCATGCGGCAAACAAAGTATTGCCTTTCCTTCTATTCATAAATATCGGAGCCAATCCGCTTCGTCCTTCAATCAACGCAGCTGCAACACCAGTGAAAAGTTTGCGTGCACGTTAGAACGTGTAACAATGTTATTATGAAATTAAAGTTTTGAAAAACGTTTCTTGACTAGTGACTACACTGGGATTTATGACAAGGTGAAAACACCTGCAACTCCGAGATGATTTATGGGATTCATGTGACATTAATGAATTTGTTATCTTTTTCCCCCAGTTAATTATATCCATTTTGTATACTCTCTGGCGACTATAAAATTAATTGCACACTTTTTACCCATCACTCTTGAATCTATTGACAACGACACAAATGAAAACGATAATAGCAATGGCAACACCAATGGCAACACCAATGGCAATACCAATGGCAACACCAATGGCAATACCAATGGCAACACCAATGGCAACACCAATGGCAACACCAATGGCAACACTAATGGCAACACCAATGGCAACACCAATGGCAATACCAATGGCAACACCAATGGCAACACCAATGGCAATACCAATGGCAACACTAATGGCAACACCAATGGCAACACCAATGGCAACACTAATGGCAATACCAATGGCAACACCAGTGGCAACACCAATGGCAACACCAAGCAACACCAATGGCAACACTAATGGCAACAACAATGGCAACACCAATGGCAACAACAATAGTGACACCAGTGGTAACACCAATGGCAACAACAATGGCAACACCAGTGGCAACACCAGTGACAAAACAAATGGCAACACCAATGACAACACTAATTACAATAACAACAACAACGACATCAACACGTTGAAGACATCATGGACAACAAAGTGACAATGGCAATAAGAACAGCAATGACAACAAAGACAACAACAATAACGACAATAACGATTACATTAACAACAACAACGAAGACATTGTCACTGTCTTTGCTAATAATATTGACACTGCCAACACTATCATTTCTAAGACCCAGGTCAAACGTTGACTTTTTGCCATGCGTCCAACCAAGTGCCAACAAGTGGAAGTTGTTGTTCTACCGCATTAGCATTAGATTCGACGTGCCAAAAGGGCGACGTATGAGCCAGAGCATAACAACTGACTGTAATGTATATACCTCCCACAACGTCATGATGTCTGGGAATGAAAACTCTCTTTTGAAGTTGATCAACAGCCATCGGAAGCAAAAGTAAAGATTCCCGGACTCGTGTTCCTCTGCAAAAGAGTTGTATAGAAAATAAGTCCTTCGTTGTAGGGATGGGGGAGGGGGAGGGTTCAAATGAAGCCACACTTTTAAATTACAAGCATTTTATATTATAAGTTTATTCAGCAGTGACATCGACATGACGCTGGCCACAGGGTTTGTACTTTCTGGGACTTTTCAAATTCCATGACTTTCCATGACTTTTTCCATGACCTTTTGATGTTTTCCATGACATCATTTTTACAAAGGCTTATACATGGGTAACATAAAAGAAGCTATTTTTTCCCTAAAAAGGAAGGTCGGCTTATAGTATGAGTCCGCGTATACACAGGGACTTATGATATGTGAAAGTATCTCGGTTTCGCTGTTTTCGAGCATAGTTGATGCTTGAAGTGACAGTGATTGATCTCTCACAAACTTTTAAACCGGAAAACTCAGTTCTAATCATCTTCCATGACCGAAGCTGAAAATTCAATGACCAAAAATAAAATTCCACAACTTTCCAGGCCTGGAAAACAAATTTCAAAAATTCCATGACTTTCCAGGTTTTCCATGACCCGTACGAACCCTGGGCCAAACGACGAAAAGAAATTCTAGTTTAAATACGAAAGTTCCCAAATGGACCAGTTCAGAATAAAAGCAATAAAAAAACTGCATGCAAAAAATGTGACATGATTAGCAATAAAGGAACTTTTAGTCTGGCATCTGAACGAATCCTGAAAAATATAGCTGGGGATGCTTGCTTATTTGATTCCAAATAAAATTAACACATACTTGCTCCACAAAGTCATGATGTTCGGAAATATCCGAAGTTATGGGATATCCCAATCATTTTACTGTCCGGTCAAAGGGCTGGTCAACATACCTAAGTAACTGAAGAATCCAGGATCAACAAACTTCACCAGTGTTCCTAACTGCTGTAGCTGAACTTTCATTCCCTCTTGACTCATGTCAAAGTTATGTGCCTGGGGACAAAATGCTACTTCAGTAATTATGGTTACCAAAAGGTATTCAACCAATCAATATTTTTGCCATAACGTATTGAGGTGTGGTAAACATCACCCGATGAGATGACATAATTAACCTACAGTAAACTACCTAATAAAAGCCCATGGGCTTGCATTTGTTCAAAAAGCTTTTTTGAGAGGGGTAAAAAAGGTTCTGGGGGAGGGCTATATTTGAAAGGGATTTTCCGTCTCGAAAATACTTAGCTTCACATTGACTTCAGAGACGCTTTTCACATTTGCATTAGCACCTTCTAAATACCTTCAAAGAGAATGTGTCATTCATTCACAATAAAATGCAAGTGAATGAAGTAAGAAAGACGATCAAATGTGTCATAAAATGTCTACTCTTATGGCATAGTGCTTTATCGTACAAGCGAGAAAAAAAAACATTGTTGATAATGAAAAAGAATTTTCACACAACAATATTGAAACTAATTGAACTATACTATGTGCATGATAAAGTGGCCTTCACCATCGTACGTTCAAGACATTTTACGAGTCAAAATTTCAGCTTAGCTTTCCAGTAATCGCAAACACAATTTATCCTCACCAATTTACTCATAAGTCCGGCAAAACACCAAAAAGCTTCGACTTCATCCTCCATGATTAACAACACGGGTGCCAGCAGATCACTCATGCCTTGCACATATCCTGTCGGCAGACAAACATGGGGGTATTAGAAAATTAGACGACACAACAGCAGTTGTCACATGACAATGGTGTGATTTTCATTCTGGTATAAATGACAAATTTTTATTCGAAGTTCACACTGGAGTGCTCTTAAATAATTTGAATTGAAATGCAGCAGAAACGTTGATCAGCTCAACAAACTGAAATCCATTGGCCTAATTCCATACTGAAATAAGCTCATTTACATACACCTTCTCAGGGTTTTCATAGAAAGCCGACAGGCGGAGAGATTCTTTCTCTACTCTCGACATTTCTCTCGGCTTTTAAACAGTCAGTAAAACGCGTTTCTCCCATCTACTTCTAATAATGCGCAAACGTTTTCATAACTTATTGAAAAGCCAGCCTCCTTTACGTGATTAACAAAACTTTCATTTCGGAACAGCTGCCAGTATGAGTCACATCGAACATGAGATTTTACAAAGCATCAGTCATCAGGTAAACAAATATTGAGTGTTTTAGAATGGAAGCAAGGTAAAGCTGTAATATAATTATGTACTGAGCAAACACCATTCAATAATCAAGTAATGGGAGCTTAGAAGGCTACAACGAAGAAATTGAATGGGAGAACATTTTCCTTAGAGTGCGAGCAAAAGTTCGATATAAATGACATTAAATTTTACTTGCTGGCAAAGGGCAGGTTTACCAGGAAGACTTCCCCTGCCAAGTCTCCTTATTTAAAACAATTTTCTTTCAAAGAAAATTTGAAACTCTCGTTCAAGCACAAGCAAATATGAAATTTTGTAAAGAAAACTTTGTTTTCAACAACTGTCTCAGTCAGATGTGATACTTTGTACAAAACTTTGATCAAAGTTACACAATATCTACATGCATATGCAGAAAGTAGGTGCGCTACTTTCTACAAAGTGTTAATGAAATTTATACATAATGTATAGTGGAATCCCGCCTTACGGTCACCTCGTTGTTACGGCCACTTTTTTGACCCGGCGAAACGCCCATACATTTTCTTATAAGAAAACCCCGTTAATACGGCCAACGGCCACATTCTGAAATCCCAACATGTTGATACCTTTGTAATTCACTTTGTTAATACGGCCACTCAAACCAAAGAGTGCATTCTATATAAAGGTCAGCGGACAAGCCGAAGTGTCAAACGAAAACATATCTTGACAAACTGGACAAAATTGGAAGTGTCTGTTACAGGTCATGTCGTTGTCTTTCAAAACAGCCATTTCCTTTGTTTATCTTCCTACAGTATGTATTTGTAGTTCCATTTCAATTAAAGTATATCTGTGTTCTGGGTGAACAGTTGTTTGGAAGTGAAATTGTGATATATTTGTCATGACGTCACTTGAAACAGACCAGCTAAGAGATTTGACCCTACCACGTTAATGCGGCCAAACTTTTAAGGCCCGTATTGACGGGATTCCACTGTACATGTATGTGAAGTAAAGTGTGGTACAGCTATCCTAATATAACAAGTGTACAACTTGCGTCAACTCACCAAGGTCAAAGTTATACATGCAGTATGTCGTGAGGATATCAGTTAACTTGCTCAGGTTGGGGTTGTCATCGCCATTGTAGAAAGGGTGTGTCCTATCTGTTCTGTGAACATCTTTAGCTGTCAAGGGCATAAACAGTCACGATGTTTATAGGAAACAAATAGGAATAAACTTTCACTAGTCCATATACAATCACTACAATTATTGTTATCCACAAGTATTATCTTTCATAACAACAAAAACATTTTAGTCCGTACGTTTGCTCGTTGTTTTAATCACTTTCTTCATTTGAAAATAACGGACAACGGCAAATTGAAATCAGCTTTGTTTTCTTCAACAACAATGTCTTCAGTAAAAATTTTAAAGGTTTTACAACAACTTTAACAACGTTTCAAACAGTAATTAAAATAAGTCATGAACTAATTTAACGATTTGCTAAAGAAATCACTATCTTAAAAAGCGGTTTTACCCAATTTAAATGCCTACATATTAGAAGCTAAATTAAAAAATCAAAACAACAACGCAGAACATCAAGCTCTTCGATAACAAAAGAAACTGAAGTGTGATTTCAGACAATATCCGTATCTATCCCATGGAGAAATCTTCTCACAGAGGAAACGTTGTAAGGAAATCCCCTTCACGGAGGAATTGCTGTTAGGTAAACCTCTTATGGAGGGAATGTTAGGTAAAACACTCAAGGAGGAAATGCTGTTAGGTAATCTTTTCACAGAGGAAACGTTAGGTAATTCCTTCAAGGAGGAAATATCGTTCACTTAGGTAGTACTCTCATGGACCAATCTTCTCAGCGAGGAAACTTGTATATTATTATATATTCTTCCAACAGAAAAAATATGATTAGGTAATCTACCCACGGAAGAAATATTGATAGGTACTCTCCCACAAAGAAAATGTTGTTATGTAATCCCCCCACGGAGGAAATGTTGTTAGGTAATCCCCCCACGGAGGAAATGTTGTTAGGTAATCCACCCACGGGGGAAATATTGTTAGACAACCTCCACTGGGAGTAAATATTGTTAGGTAATCTTCTCACAGAGGAAACATTCTTAGGTCACCCCCACACGGAGGAAATACTGTTTAATAATTCTCCAACGGTAATCCTCCCCCGCAGAACATGTTGTTAGGCAATCCTGTCACAGAGGAAATGTTATTAGGTATTCCAGTTACGGAGGAAATATTTTAAGTATTCGTCTCCCGTAGAAAACGTTGCTTGGCAACCCTATCACGAAGGAAATGTAGTTAGGTTATTGCGCCACAGAGGAAATATTGTAAAGTAATCTTAACACGGAGGAAATATTGTTAGGGTATCACGAAGGAAATGTTGTCTAAAGGTGTTCCTACCACGTAGGAAATGTTGTTTAGTAATCCTCTCACGAAGGAAATGTTGTGAGATAATTCTTGCACAGAATACGCGTAGTAAGGTTATCTCCGACGGAGGATATAGTGTTAGGCAATCTCCACGCCCCAAATACGACTGGAAATTCCAGTTTGAGTCAAACATCAATTTAGACATTTTGGCACTTCCGAGACCCTCTCCATTTCCTTCTGTGGTAGGTTCTGGATAATTACAATGGATTCGATCAACATAATCAAGAATACAAACCTATCAACTCTTTTCGGGATCTCAGTTCTGAAAAATGTCTCTCCTGTTTTGCCGACATCGACTTCCACTGCCATTTCATTGTCTTATACTCCTCACTGGTAGCAGTTTGGTTGTTATAAAGAACACGCAACATCAGAATTAGAGACGCAGTAAGTAAGAACAAACATAATCATTGGATGGCTTTAGCCTCGGAGTGAACCTCTGTAGGCCGGCAATATATGAGTCATCTCTATCTATACCAAACAAAAAGGTTCGGGTCTTCTGTAACCTTGAACATTCCGCCTCAGGAACATTTTAGACTGAGGGTGACCCACTGTGGATTAGCAGTTTTTAGTCGTCTCTATGCCAAATGCAAACTCATCAGTAACCTTCAATTTTTTATTCTTAGGGCCACTGTGGACTTTTTGGATACTTGTACTTGGTTTTATGCGTACGTTTAAGTGTGTGTGTGTGTGTCTGTCTGTCTGTCTGTCTGAGAGAGAGTGCGAGACTTAAAGGAATAAAATAATAAATACTAATTGTTTACCCAACTCACAGGATCGTTTTGATTTATTCTGTTTCATTCTCTTAATTCTTAAAAACTGAATTTTGAAGTACTAGAAATTGGTCTATTTTCGGTCAAGATGTTTTAGATCCTTTGATACAATAAGATTTGTATGTGTAACTGAGCTAAAGTTACAGGTATACTGATAATTTAATCATCACAATATGCAGCCTCCTCTTCCTCTTTTGAAATAAAAGTTCTTTCCTGGCTGTGTATACAAACTGAAAATATAAGACTTTACTGAGAGTCGCATCTGATGTGTTACTTAACACATTCACCAATGTTAGAAAGGAGAATGACTCAGCCACCTTGAAATGTTGAAGATGTGGAAATATTCCAAGATTTTCAGATACAACAAGTTTTTAACATTATTGTTTACCAAAGTCACACAAAGTGCCACAAACCTGCGAGTGAGCTTCCATGGTAAACATAATTTGTACTGTATACTTTTTCGCAGTTACAAATGGATTTTATTATAACAGAAATACCTCTCCTTGATGGTGTTTGGAATGACATATTAAAAATATCTAAGTTTATTAACATGTACGCAAACTGGCACATACGAATACGTACACGCGCTGTCAATATTCACCAAACCATTACCCTGCATTTCTCAGCTCTTTTTAGCTCCTTTTTGTGTTAAAAATGAAATAAAACACAAGCTGCTTACTCTTTAGCGGTGATTACGGTCTGTCTGGAGGAGTAGGTACATCCATACTTGTAATACCCAAGCAAGAACTTCCACACTTCTTTCCTGATCGAATGCTCCACACCCTGGCAATAAACAACATATTGAGGCAACAAATCCCTTACAACGTCTTGGTAAAGTCACAGAATCGTGTTGGCTCAGTTAGTTAGATCTCTGATTGTCAATTCATGGTCCCAGGTTCAATCCCTAACTAGACTTGTTGAAGGTTGATTACCTTCTTTTGCCACGCCATCCACGGATTGGTCTAGTCTCACGGTCTTTCACAAATCAGGAAACTTTAAAAGAACCCCAAGACTTCTTGAAAAAATAGGATGATACCAGTGTTAGGGTCTGTCACTTACATACAGTAGGGAAATACAGTAATTGTTTTGTATAGGGGTCACTTCATAATAGGAAGATAAAGAACTTATACTGTAACTTAAACTCGCTGGTAACCATGTTGACTGTAGGGTTATTTTGTAGTATGCAAGCAAAATAACTATTTTGCCATGTATCAATGTTATGACAGTGACATGATAGTAGTACATGTATATAGGTGGTACACTCGTGGAATGTCTGCCACACACACACGACAGTCACACGGGACAACCAATGGAGTTCACAGCGAGGGTACGTATATGGTCCAGCTTTTTTGCCTTGCCCAACAGAACACAACAAAGTCAAGAACTGCATGAATATGGGCATTTCAGCAGTTGGGCAGTGCTGATCCAGCCATGAGTGTATATGTACATGTATATGAAGTATATTGAACCATCTTTGATCCCGTTTGTCTTAAGATATGCAGACTGTTAACATTATCATTATCATCATCATCAGATCATCGTCATCACCATCATTATCATTATCATTCTAGATTATTATTATTGTATACAAGTTTATTGTTAATGGAGGTCAAAACACTCGCCCTCAATGGGGACTCATTTGGCCCAACAGACACAGCAGGTACTGTAGGGAACCAGCACCATCCCCATATGGGCCTCTTGTCATTCTATGGGGTTTTAATGTCACATTTAATGCATAAAATGAAAAGACAGCTCGAGACAAATCAGCTATTACAAGTCTTTTTCCATACTGACTTTTAGTTTGGGGAGATATTGCAGAACACGGAAATCTGAATTGCAAATGAGTCCTTCAACAAACTGTCTGTTCTGTAGGACCATCAAATATTGTTCACCTGAACCTGAATATCTGAATATCCTCACACGTAGCTTCTTAAAATTAGTTTTGTCAAACTCCCTAACAAAGCCATCTATTCATTAGAAGCATAAAGAACTATTTACCTGTATCCCTCTGAATATCCTCGCATGTACTTTCTTCATGTGAGTTTTGACCTACAGTGTACTCCAAATATTGCTGTCTATTCAGTAGCACACCAGCAATTCTTCAACTGTACCAACCCCTCTGAATTTTCTTGCACATACTTTCTTCGTGTGAGTTTTGACCTACCATTACTCCCTAAAATTGCTGTCTATTCAGTAGCACACCAGCAAGTGTTTACCTGTACCTACCTCTCTGAATATTCTTTCATGTACTTTCTTCACGTGAGTTTTGAACTACTTCCAAACATTGCTGTCTATTCAGTAGCACATCAACAATTCTTCATCTCTACCTACCCCTCTGAATATCCTGTCAAGTAGCTTCTTCACATAGAGTACTCTTCCACTCTTGTCCAGCATTGTCCTCCACTCACCCTCATGAATAGGTGACTCCCGTGTTACCTCAGGCACCTCACCGAGGTCAGTCTGGAACACAACAACAACTAACTTTAGTTACCATTCTGAAACAATAAACTTGCTCAAGGACAACTAGAAAGTAGCATACTAATTATTTGTGCAAAGTTTTTCAGCCCACTGTAAGCAAACTCTTTCAAATCTGAAAAACACAACTTAGAACTGAAATCCAGTGCAACAATGACAAAGTTAGTTCAAGGCTCTGCTCAAATGTTATGAAAGAAAAGGGGAGTAATTTAGGGAGAAATGAGAGCTTGATCAACAGTCACTTACACACATTCTACATTTGTCCACTAACTGGTGTCTTCAATTGATAAATATAAACTTAAGATATCCTTTATTCTAATTGTGGGCTGTATGTGTCTCTTTAAATGATTAATTTTGGGAAAAGTCTGGGAGTGGGGTGTACTCAAATCTTATAGAGGGAACTCTGCTGGCCCAAAATGATACTTGTTTGATCTACCTACACCAGAAAAACAACATGTTTTCAAAAAGGTCGTTGATTATGATATCTGCACAGTTTTTTAGTTATCAAATACAAGTACTCTCACACGAGTTGGAACTGTTGAGTTATTGTAAGGGAAATTCTATTTAAGTCAACAGTTGACATGTTTGCTACTGTTAAAGTTGACAGAAGTTTACCAATTCCAAATTCCAGTCTCAAGATCTTTCAACTTCATAATATTATATCATTTACCTTTTCAGGCAGTGCTCTGTTAACAGGTGGACAAGAACCTAAATCCTCAAATTCAGTGTCTTTTTTTGGACTAACTGGAAGAATCTCCTGTGATGGCCCCGGTACCTGCTCCTTCTCTTGTCCACTTTGCACCATGTCATCAAACATATCTCGCACAACTTTGGTGACTTTAGGCAGAGCATCCATTCCATAGGAATAGGCATAGTTGAAAATTTTCTGTTAAAAAATGTCTTGTTTTAGCGATCATAAACATTCATGAAATGAGATGAAATGCAAAAAATGTATATTAAATAATGCAGAAATTTAAAAATTACTTGCCCTTAGTATTAAATGGAATTTGGCAACACCTTTTCTTGACAAAATATGGAAACCAAGGATAGAGCCTTGATATCATGTACAAAAGATAAATAGTTTGTATCTATATTTAACTTGTGTTCCACAAACTATTTGGCATTATAGAATAATAAATTATTGAAATTGCTCAACTGACAAGAGGCACTCTACATGTAGTTGCAATACACAAATGAGACCAAGAGGTGGGGGTGAACTTGGGACCACTGGGTTTGAGCACAGAGCTGAGTAGAGACTGGGTTTGAACTCAAGAACCCAAATCCAATCACCAACACACTGAGCCACTGTCTAACGTTCATTACTTGTAAATGATATGCACTAACACTCAAAAAGACTGAAATGAAATACTGTAACTGACAAACCAAGACATAATGATATGAACACAATGACCTTTAAAATAAAACTGTGTATCTAGAAGTGTCCAGAGGTGTATAGTGGTATCAAATTCCCCAGTGATGTCCAGAGGTATCCAAAGGAGTCTGGACACAGAGATATTTAAACACCATTTTGTCTAAACTCAAAGGTGTCTAGAAGTGTCCAGAGGTTTCTAATGGTGTCAATTACCCCCTGGGTCTAGAGTTGTCTAGTGGTGTTTGGTGGTGTCAAGTTCACCCTGGGTCTACAGGTGTCTAGTGGTGTTTGGTGGTGTCAAGTCCACCCTGGGTCTACAGGTGTCTAGTGGTGTTTGGTGG
>JANSTQ010138942.1:0-13158 GCA_026167885.1 Bergia puertoricense
ATTATAAAATTATGAAAACGGTCAAAATGTTATAAAAACATTAGTTTGACCACCCCCCCTCCCCTCCCCCCCTGGTCAATGTTGGAACCTCTGACTGCACATAAAAATTCGATTTTTGGAGTCTTTTGATGAAGTTTACTCAACATTGATGCGGGGGCGGGGGTCGTCCCAACAATATTGACCATGATTGTACGTAAAAAAGTGGAGGACATATTTGCATCCTTTACCACGGGCTTTACCGTGGCCCTGACCTTTGCTCACAGGTGATGGACTCACATGGATTCCTTTTCCTATTAATTTTTTTACAAGATCATTCGCTAACGGAAGGCCAAATGAAATTACAAACGCACCAAGAAAGCCACCTTTTTGTGAGTTTCGGTTCCAACTTGCTGTGCAATAGCTCCGAAGTGTTGCGGTGGGCATTTACGAAGTAAATCGTTTAATTCAATCATTTGTTTGGTCTCTTTTGGACCATAACCACTTCCAAATATTCCTTTCCCTGCTTTTTCCACACCAAAAGGTAAACCACCAGAAGCTCAATTGCAAGCTATTGTACCGAGAGCAGGTTTAATCAGCGGTATTGCCAAACCAATGAAACTTGAAAAGAAACTCCTACCCTTTGGGATAGCTTTTCGGATTTGTGTTTTGGAAATCTCAGTATTATAATCATTCCTACGATACCTTTAGTTCACGAGATCGTCGAGAATCCTTAGTTTAAAGTCTTCATCATATTCAAACTCTGTACCATACTAGAGTTACATGTTGCTAATTTTGCTCTGTTGTTCCATTAACATCAAACGTGTAAAAAAAAGTATCGCTTTTGTGTTAACGAATTACTTTTCTAGTTCGTTGAATGAACACGAATACATGTTTCGCATCGTCGATACCTAGATATCAACCAAATCCCACTCCTTCTTGTGTTTGAAATTTAAAGACATTTAATCTTTCTTGATTTTTCGTTCATTAACTTTTGGCCTTCTCTTGTGAATCGGAACAAGGAAATCAGAGCTCAAACTTTATTCCAACCACTCTTTTGTCTATGTCATCGTTCTGCCAAATCAACTCGGCATCATCTTGTAGGGTAATCTCGAACTCAAGATTTACGGGTGGAAAAGGCTGATCAGATAATTCCTCGAAAAACCTGAGTCTGTTTAGTGAATGAACTTCTCAACTTTTCTACCGCCTTGTGTCAACACCTCCCGTGCTTGATTCCCTTTGTTCGTAGCTGCATTCCTTGTGACTGTAGTTGCATCGGTATCAAGATACCAAAATTGGCTCTTAGCTGCTCTTCGTGCATAACCATCACTAATGTCACGGAGACTCTTGATAAATATAACTTTATGAATGTTATTTGCATCGTATATTGGCTTTCCATATGCTTGACAACTATTTAAATATTAATAAATGAAAAAGATTCATTGATGGTTGATGATCTGGTGTCACCAGCGATAGCTGCCCTATTTAAAGGCTTCATCAATATAATTAACATTACAATAATCATCACACCAAATCTACCAATCGTTACGATCATTCACGGTAAACTTGTAACCTGTTTCGACTTGATGTGCACCATCAAGTGGCATGAAAATAGGTGTATTACAGTTAAATTGTACGTAATTACATTTTTCGAAGAAATTTTGGGTTTCTAAAGGATATTTATATTAGAGTGAAGAAAAAATTATTTAAATATTTTTATCGAAATATCTTTTAATAATTCAGTCCATATTCCCAAAAATCACATTACGTTTTCCCATTGCATTTTCATTTACTCCCCTTCTGCTTGTTCGTTGGGGAACACTAATAATCTCCAAAAGCATTTGTTTGAATTTTCAATTAAGTTTTCGTTTTATACATCCGGGACATTTCCACAGGATTTCCTGAATCCTTTTTTATCCTTTTTTAGTAACCGTTTTTCCAAACTCTTCACGACCTTTTTCTACAGTCCCTTCGTTTGCTTTTCTGACAAGTTTTTTTCGCGGCTTTCTTTGTAAAAACACCTTTCACCTTTATGCACTCTGACCACTAAAGTCGTCAAGAAGGGTTTTAGAACCGATTTTGTGATTTCTGAAGGAGGAACAGGCATATGAGCCAAATATCTCATATCTGGCAACTATGCATTATCCCACCAAAGTTGTCCAGGTCGGCTACAGTGCTGATTTTGTGATTTCTGACCCAGTTAAAGGCATATGAGACGAAATCTCATCTTTGGGCAACTACGCACTCTGCACACCAAGGCGGTGCAGATCAGCTGCAGAGCTGATTTTGTGAATTCTGAGCGAGGTACAGGTATATTAGTCCAAAATCTCGTATTTGGCCAACTATCCACACTGGCCATGAAAGTGGTCCAGATGAGCCGTAGTGCTGATTTTGTGATATCTCACCGAGGTACACGCATATGAGCCCAATAACTCACAATTCGCCAACTATGCCCTCTGACCACTAAAGTGGTCCAGATGGGCTAGAGAGCTGATTTGGTTATTTTTCAGCGAGAAACAGGCATATGAGCCCGAAATCTCATATTTGACAGCCATGCACACCAAAGTAGTGCAGATCGGGAGCAGAGGTGACTTTGCGATTTCTTATCGATGTACAGCCATATGAGCCCAAAATCTCAGATTTGGCCAACTATGCACTGTGATCACGATCGGCTTCAGGGCTGATTTTGTTATTAGAAAGCGAATTACAAGTTTATGAACCGAAATTCAAATATTTGGCCAACTATGCACTCTCACAGTCAAAGTAGTCCAGATCGGCTGTAGAGCTGCTTTTGTGATGTTTGAGCGAGGCACAGACATACGAGCCAACTATGCACTTTGACCACCGAAGTGATCCAGATCGGCTGCAGAGCTTAATTTCTGATTTCTGAACAAGATACAGGCATATGAGCGCAAAATCTCAAATTTGAGCAACTCTGCACTTTCACCACCAAAGTAGTCGATATCGGCTGCAGCGCCGATTTTGTGACTTTTGACCGAAATGCAGGCATATGTGACCAAAACCTATCTAAGAACTCTGACCGCCAATATCGCCCAGATCAGCAGCAGAACTGATTTGGTGATTTTTCAGCGAGGTTCAGGCATATCAGCCGAACATCTCATATTTCGTCAACTATGCACGGTGACAGCCAAAGTGGTTCAGATCGGCTGCAGAGCTGAATTTGTCATTTCTGAACTAGGTACAGGCATATTTTCTGAACTAGGTACAGGCATATTTCATATTCGGACAACTATGCACTCTGACTACCAAAGTAGTCCAGATCGGCGGAAGAACCGATTTTGTGATTTCTCAACGAGAAACAGGAATATGAGACTAAAATGTCTTATATGGCTAACAATATACTCTGACCATCAAAGTGGTCCAGAGCGCCTGCAGAGCTGATATTGTGATATTTGAAGGAGGTAAAGGCAAATGACCCCAAAATCCGATTTTTAGCCAACCACGCACTGTGACAACCAAAGTGGACCAGATCGGCTTCAGAGCTGATTTTGTGATTTCGGAGCGAGCTACAGGCACATCAGCCCAAAATCTCGTATTTTGTCAACTATGCACTCTGACCACCAACGTGGTTCAGATCGGATTCATAGCTCAGCACCAGATCGGCTACAGAGCTAGGCGAGCTAGAGCCACATGAACGAAAAATCTCATATTTGGCCAACTATGCACTCTGACCACCGAAGTAGTCCAGATGGGCTGCAGAATTGATTTTATGATTTGTGAACGAGCTACAGGCATATGAGCCCAAAATCTCATATTTCCCATCTATGCACTGCCACAACTAAAATAGTCCAGATCGGGTGGAGAACTGATTTTGTGATTTCCGAGCGAGGTAAAGGTATATGAACCCAAAATCTCATACATGGAAAGCTATGCACTCTGACCAGCAGAGTGATGCAGATTGACCGCTGAGCTGATTCTGTGATCTCTGAACGAGCTACAGGATATATTGCCTAATATGTCCAATTTGGCCAACCATGTAGTCTGATCACCAAAGCAGTGCAGATCGGCTGCAGAGCTGACTTTGTGATTTCTGGAGGTACAGGAATATGAGCCCACAATCTTATATTTGGCCAACAATGCACTGTCAACATGAAAGTACCCCAGATCTTTTGGAAAGCTAAGTTTGTGATTTTTCAGCGAGATACAGTCATATCACCCAAAAATCTTATATTTCGCCAACTATGCACTCTGACAACCGAACTGATACACATCGGCTACAGCACTCATTTTGCGATTTCTGAGCGAGATACAGGCATATCGGCCCAAAATCTCATACTTTGCGAACTAAGCAGTGTGGCCACCAAAGTCGTCCAGATCGGCTGCAGTGCTGACTTTGTGATTTTTGAGCGAGATAGAGGCATGTTAGCCCAAAATCTCATATTCGGCTAACAATGCATTCCGACCACGAAAGTGGTACAAATCCGCCTTAGAGCTGATTCGGAGATTCCTGAGCGAGCTACAGGCATATTAGCCTAAAATCTCATATTTGGACAACTTTACAGTAGTATTTAACATAGTGGTGCAGATCGGCCCCAAAACTGATCTTCTGATTTTTGAGGGAAGTAAAGGCATATGAGAACAAAATCTCATATTTGGCTAACTATGCACTCTGTCCACCAACGCAGTCCAGATCGGATGCACAGCTGATGTTTCTATTTTTCAAAGAGGTATAGACTTAAGAGCCCAAAATATCATGCTCTACGAAAATAATTAAATTGACGCATCGGACTCATAAGGAGAGTAAAACACTTGCTTCCCCTTAACGCAAGGATCACTTTATTCAACAGTTTTGTTCTACCCCTCTTTGAATATGCCAGAATTATTTGGGGAGACAAGAATAACGCTGTGCTTATGGACCACCTACAGGTATTGCAGAATAATGCAGCTGGGTCATAGTTGATTTACCGCGCTTCAATTCGTCAGCCTCGAAAACCCTGGATCAACTAAGCTCGAATCCCCATTTAATTCGGCGAAAACATCACCGCTGCATTGCAGTTTTTAAATGTCTCAATGGTCTGATTGACTATGATTTTAATATAAACAGGAACAGCGACGTCCATAATTATATGACTCGTGGTAGAGACGAACTACCCCTCCCCTCTGCAACAACTAATAAGGGAAAACAAAGATATGTTTACAGAGCCTTCAAGGACTGGAATTCGTTGGATCCTGATGTTAGATCCATCAGTAATCTTAATAATTTTAAATTAAAATTAATCAGTAATACACTTTTTAGATCTTTTAACTATATTCTTAATTATTTACTTATCTATTTATTTATTTATTTATTCATTTATTTTATTTTAAACGCAGGACCTCCCTGAAAATCACCTCTAGTGAATGGAGCTTTCCTGTTAAAATATTATTAATACTATTATTATTATTATTATTATTATTATCCTGTCCACCAAAGTGCTCCAGATCGGATGCAGAGCTAATTTTGTGATTTCTGGTCGACGAATACGCATATGAGCAAAAAATGTCATATTTGGCCAACTATGCACTCTGACCACCAAAGAGCTCCAGATCGGCTGCAGAGCTAATTGTGTGATTTCTGAGCGAGGTACAGCAATATTAGCCCCAAATCTCATATTTGGCAAACTATAAGCTCGGACCACCAAAGTGATCGAGATCAGCTGCACAACTGATTTTGTGCTTTCTGTGCGAGGTACAGGTATATAAGCGCAAAATGTCATATTTGGCCAACTATCCACCCTGACATCCAAAGAGGTTCCGATCGGCCGCAGAGCTCATTTTGTGATTTCTGAGCAAGGTACAGGTACATAAGCGCAACATCTCATATTTAGCCAATTATGCACTCGGACCACCAAAGTCTTCCACATCGGCTGCAGAGATGATTTTGTGAATTCTGAGGGAAATACAGCAATAAGTGCCAAAAATCTCATATTTGACGAGCTATGTCCTCTGAAGACCATAGTTATCCAGAAAGGCTGCAGAACTAATTTTGTGAATTTTTAGCGAGGTTCAACCATATGATCCCGAAATCTCATATTTGGCCAACTATGCACTCTGACTACCAAACTGGTCCAGATAGGCTGCAGAGCCGATTTCTTTAATTCTCAGCGAGGTACAGCCATGTGAGCCCAAAATCTTATATTTGAACAACTATGCACTCTCACCACCAAAGAGGTCCAGATACGATGCAGAGCTGATTTTATGAATTGCACTCCGACCACCAAAGTGGTCCAGATCGGCTGCACAGCTGATTTTGTGAATGGAGAACGAGGTACAGCTATATGGGCCCAGAATATCATAATTGGTTAAATATGTACTCCGACCACCAAAATGGTCCAGATCGACTGCAGAGCTGATTTTGTAAATTCTGAGCGACGAAAAGCCATATGAGCCTAAAATGTCATATTCGGCCTACTTTGTACTCTGACCACCATAGTGGTCAAAATCGGCGGCACGGGTGATTTTGTGAATTCTGAAAGAGGTACAGCCATATGAACCCTAAATCTCATATTATGGCAATATGCACTCTGACCACCAAAGTGATCCAGACTTGCAGCAGAGCTGATTTTTTGAATTCTGAGCGAGGAAGAGCCATATTGAGCCGAAAATCTCATGGTTGGAGAAACTATACACTCTTACAACGAAAGTGGTTAAGATTAGCTGGAGAGCTGATTTGGTGAATTCTGAGCGAGTTCCATCCGTATGAGTCCAAAATCTCATATTTGTCCAACTACGCACTCTGACCAAAAAAGTGGTGCAGCTCGGCTGCACAGGTGATTTTATGAATTCTGAGCGAGGTACAGCCATATGAGGTCAAAATCTCATATTTGGCCGACTTTGCAATGTTCCGCACACTGGTACAGATCGGCCGCAGAGCTGATTTTGTTAATAATAAGCGAGGAAAAATCATCTGAAACTAAAATCTCATATTCGGCCTACTTTGCACTCTGACCACCATAATGGTCATCATCGACGGCCGAGATGATTTTGTCAATTCTTAAACAATTACAGCCACATGAACCCAAAGTTTCATATTTCGCCAGCTATGCACTCTGACCACCGAAGTGATCTAGACTTGCAGCAAAGCCGATTTTGTTAATTAATTCTGAGCGAGGTACAGCCTTATGGGCCGAAGATCTCATATTTCGCCAGCTATACACTCTGATCACCAAAGTGGTTCATATTGGCTGGAGAACTGATTTTGTGATTTTCTCAGCGACGTCAACCCATATGAGCCAAAAATCTCATATTTCGCCAACTATGCAATCTCATCACAAAAGAGTAAGGTACAGCCATATGAGCCCAAAATCTCATATTTGGCCAACTATGTACCCTGACCACCAAAGTGGTCCAGATTGACAGCAGAGCTGATTTTGTGAATTATGAGCGAGGTACAGCCATATCAGCGCAATATGTCATATTTCGCCAAATATCCACTCTGACTATCAAAGTGGTCCAGATCAGCTAAATAGCTTGTTTTGTGAATCGTGAGCAATGTACAGACATATTTGGCCAACTATGCACTCTGACTACCAAAGTGGTGAAGGTCCTCTGCAGAGCTGATTTTATGAATTCTGACTGCGGTTTAACCATATGACCCCAAAAATGTCATATTTGGCCATCTATGCACTCTGACCACCAAATTGCTCTAGATCGGCCGTAGAGCTGATTTTGTGAATTCTGAGCGAGGTACAGACATATCAGCGCAATTTTTCATCTTTCGCCAACTATCCACTATGACCACCAAAGTGGTCCAGCTGGGCTACATAGTTTATTTTGTGAATCCTGAGCAAGGTACTGCCTTATTAGCCAAAATTCTCATATTTGGCCAACTATTTCCTCTCACCGCCAAAGTAGTATAGATAAGTTGCAGAACTGATTTTGCGAATTCTGAGCGAGGTACAGCCATATGAGCCAAAAATCTCATATTTCGCCAAATCAGCAAAATAACCACCAAATTGGTCCAGCTCGGCTGCAGAACTGACTTTGTAAATTCTGAGCGAGGTACAGCCATATGATCCCTAAATCTCATATTTGGCCAACACTATCCTTTCACCACAAAGCCGTCCAGATCAGCTGCGTAGCTGATTTTGTGAATCCTGAGGGACCTACACCCATATGAGCCCAAAATCTCATATTTGAACAACTATGTATACTGACCACACAAGTGGTCCAGATTGGCTCAGCGAGGTACAGCCATATGAGCCAAAAATGTCATATTTGGCCATCCATACAATCGGACCACCAATGTGGCAATGTCGTCCAGATCAGATGGAGAGATGATTTTGTGAGTTCTCATCGAGGTACCGCCATATATCCCGAAAATTTCATATTTGGCTAACTACGCACTCTGATTACCAAAGTAGTCCAGATCGGCTGCAGAGCCGATTTTGTGAATTCCCAGGAAGGTACAGCCATATGAGAGCAAAATCTCATATTTCAGCAGCAATGTACTGTGACCACCAAACTGCTACAGCTCGGCTACATAGCTGATTTAGTGAATTCGGAACGAGGAACAGCCATATGAGCCCAAAATTTCATATGTGAACAACTATGAACTCTTACCACCAATGTGGTGCAGATCGGCTGCAAAACAGATCTCATATTTGAACTACTATCCACTGTGAGCACCAAAGTGGACCAGATCGACTACAGGGATGATTTTGTGAATTCTCAGCGAGGAACAGCCATATGAGACAAAAATCTCATAGTTGGCCAACTATGCACTCTGTCCAGATCGACTGCAGAGCTGATTTTGTGAAAATTAAAGGAGGTACAGAAAAATGAGGACAAATTCGACTATTTGAACTCCTATCCAAATATGAGATTTTGGGCTCTATGGCTTTACCTCGTTCAGAATTAACAAAATCAACTCTACAGCTGATCTGGAGCACTTTGGTTGTCAGAGTGCGTGGTTGGACAAATATGTCATTTTGGGCTCATATGGTTGTACTTCGCTTTGATTTCACAAAATCAACTCATCAGCCGATCTGGAGCACTATCTTGGTTAGAGTACATACTTGGCTGAATATCAGATTTTGGGCTCAAATGGCTGTAAGTCGCTCAGAATACACAAAATCGGCTCTACAGCACATCTGGACCATTTCGGTGCTCAAACTGTAAATTTAGCCAACTATGAGATTTTGGGTTCATTTGGCTCTACCTCGTTCAGAATAAACAAAATCAGCTCTGCAGCCGATTTGGACAACAATGGTAGTAAGAGTGGATAGTTGGCCAAATATGAGATTTTCTGCTCCTGTGGCTCTACCTCGTTCAGATTTCACAAAATCAGCTCTGCAGCCAATCTTCACCACTTTGGAAGTAAGAGTGCATAGTTGGCCAAATATGAGATTTTGAGCTCGTATGGCTGTACCTCGCTCAGATTTCACAAAATCAGCTCTGAAGCCGATTTCGAGCACTTTGACGGTCAGAGTGCATAGTTGGACTAAGATGAGATTTTGGGCTCATATGGTTGTATCTCGCTCAGATTTCACAAATCACCTCAGCAGACGACCTGGAGCACTTGGATGGTCAGAGTTCATTGTTAGCCAAATATGAGATTTTGGCCTCATATGGCTGTATCTCGCTCAGATTTCACAAAAGCAGCTCCGCAGCCGATCTGGAAACTTTGGTGGTCAGAGTGCATAGTTGGCCAGATATGAGATTTTGAGATCATATGGCTGCAACTCACTCATAATTCAGAAAATCTGCTCTGCAATCGATCTGGAGCACTTTGGTCGTCAGAGAGCATAGTTCGCCAATTATGAGATTTGCGGCTCATATGGCTGTACCTCGCTCAGATTTCACAAAATCACATCTGCAGCCGGTTTTCGACCACTTTCGTGGTCAGAGTACATAGTTGGCCAAATATGAGATTCTGTCCTCATAAGGATATACCTCGCTCACATATCACAAAATCAGCTCTGTAGCCGATCTGGAGCACTTTGGTGGTCAGAGTCCATAGTTGGTCAAATATGAGATTTTGAGCTGATATGCCTGTACCTCGCTCAGATTTTAGAAAATCAGCTCTGTAACCGATCTGGTCCGTTTTTGTGGTGAGAGAGCATAGCTTGGCAAATATGAGATTTTGGGCTCAAGTGGCTGTATGTTGCTCAGATTTCACAAAACTAGGTCTGCAGCCGCGTTGGACCACTATGGCGGTCAGAGTGCATAGTCTACCAAATATGAGATTTTGCGTTCATATGGCTGTAACTAGCTCACATTTCACAAAATCACCTCTGCAGCCGATCTGGAGCACTTTGATCGTCAGAGACCATAGTTGCCAAATATGAGATTTTGGGCTCATATAGTTGTACCTCGCTCAGATTTCACAAAATCAGCTCTGCAGCCGATCTGGAGCACTTTGGTGGTCAGAGTGCATACTTGGCCAAATATGGCTGTACCTCTCAGATTTCAAAAAATCAGCTCTCCAGCCGATCTGGAGCAGTTTGGTGGTGAGAGTGCATAGTCCGCCAAATATCAGATTTTCGGTTCATATGGCTGTACCTCGTTCAGATTTAACGAAGTGAGGTCTGCAGCCGATCTGGAGCACCTTGGTGGTCAGAGTGCATATTTGGGCAAATATAAGATATTGGGTTGATATGGCTGTACTTCCCTGAGATTTAACAAAATCAGCTCTTCAGTCGATCTGCACCACTTTGGTGGTAATAGTGGATAGTTGACAAAATATGAGATTTTGGTCGCATATGTGTGTAACTCGCTCAGATTTCACAAAATCAGATCTACAACCGATCTAGACCACATTGTTGGTCAGAATGAATAATTGCGCAAATATGAGATTTTCTACTGATATGGCTTTACCTCCCTCATATTTCAGAAAATCAGCTCTGCAGCCGATCTGGAGCACTTTGGTGGTCAGAGTACATAGTTGATCAAATATGAGATTTTGGGCTCATATGGCTGTACCTCGCTCAGATTTCACAAAATCAGCTTTGCATCCGAAAAGCAGAACTTTGCTGGTCAGAATACATAGTTGAGCCAAATATGGGATTTTGTTCTCATTTGGCTGTACCTCGCTCAGATTTCGCGAAATCAGCTCTGCAGTCGATCCGGAGCCCTTTGGTCCTCAGAGTGCATAGTTGGACAAATATGAAATTTTGAGCTCATATGGCTCTACCTCGCACAGATTTCACAAAATCATTTCTGTATTCGATCTGGAGCACTTTGGTGGTCAGAGTGCATAGTTGGAAAAGTATGAGATTTGTGGCTCATATGGCTGTATCACACAAAAATTTCTCAAAATCAGATCTGTAGCCGATCTGCAGCACTTTGGCGGTCATAGTGCATAGCTACCTAAATATGAGATTTTGGACTCATATGGCTTTACCTTGCTCCGATTTCACAAAATAAGCTCTGCAGCCGCTCTGGAGCACTTTGGTGGTAAAATTGCATAGTTGGGAAAACATGAGATTTTGAGGTCATATGGCTCTACCTCTCTCAGATTTCGCAAAATAAGCTCTGAAGACGATCTGGAGCACTTTAGTGGTCAGAGTGCACAGTTGGCCAAATATGTCATTTTAGACTCCTATGGCCGTAACTCGCTGAGATTTCACAAAATCAGCTCTGCAACAGATCTGGAGCACTTTGGTGGTCAGAGTGCATAGTAGGCCAAATATGAGATTTTGGGCTCATATGGCTGTACCTCGCTCAGATATCGCAAAATCAGCTTTGCAGCCGATCTGGAGCACTTTTGCGGACAGAGTGCATAGTTGGCCAAATATGAGATTTGTCGCTCATATGGCTGTACCTTCCTCAGATTTAACAAGATCAGCGCTGTATCCCATCTCGAGCACTTTGGTGGTCAGAGTGCATATTGGCCAAATATGAGATTTTGGGCTGATACGTCTGTACCTCGCTCAGATTTCACAAAATCAGCTCTGCAGTGGATCTGGAGCAATTTGGTGGTCAAACTGTACAGTTGGGCAAATATGAGATTTTCAGCTCATATGGCAGTACATCGCTTAGATTTCACAAAGTCAGCTCCGCAGCAGATCTGGAGCACTTTGGTGGTCAGAGTGCATAGTTGGCCAAATATGAGATTTGCGGCTCATATGGCTGTACCTCGCTCAGCTTTCAGAGAATCAGCTCTGCAGCATATCTGAAGCACTTTGGTGGTTAGAGAGCATACTTGGCCAAATATGAGATTTTGGGCTCATATGGCTGTACCTCTCTCAGATTTCACAAAATCAGCTCTGCAGCCGATCTAGAGAACTTTGGTGCTTGGAGTGCATAGTTGGCCAAATATGAGATTTCGGGCTCATGCAGCTGTACCTCGCTCAGGTTTCACTAAATCAGCTCTGTAGCCGATCTGGAGCACTTTGGTGGTCAGAGTGCATACTTCGTCAACTATCAGATTTTGGACTCATATCGCTGTACCTCTCTCTGATTTCACAAAATAAGCTCTCCAGCCGATCTGGAGTATTTTGTTGGTCAGAGTGCATAGATGGTCAAATCTGAGATTTTGGGCTGATATGGCTGTACCTCTCTCAGATTTCACAAAATCAGCTCTGCAGCAGATCTGGAGCACTTTGGTGGTCAGAGTGCATAGTTGGCTAAATATGAGATTTTGGTCTCATATAGCTGTACCTCGCTCAGATTTCAGAAAATCAGCTCTGCAGCACATCTGGAGCACTTTGGCGGTCAAAGTGCATAATTGGCCAAAGATGAGATTTTGGGCTCATATGGCTCTACGTCTCTCCGATTTCACAAAATCAGCTCGGCAGTCGATCTGAAGCACTTTGCTGGTCAGAGTGCATAGTTGACCAAATATGAGATTTTGGGCTCATATGGCTGTATCTCGCTCAGATTTCACAAAATCGTCTCTGCAGTCGATCTGGAGCACTTTGCTGGTCAGAGTGCATAGTTGACCAAATATGAGATTTTGGGCTCATATGGCTGTATCTCGCTCAGATTTCACAAAATCGTCTCTGCAGTCGATCTGGAGCACTTTGCTGGTCAGAGTGCATAGCTTGCGAGATAGGAGATTTTGGGCTCATATGGCTGTCACTCGCTAAGATTTCACAAAATCAGCTCTGTAGCCGATCTGGACCACTTTGGTGGTTAGAGTGCAAAGTTGGACAAATATTAGATTTTGGGCTCATATGGCTCTACCTCGCTCTGATTTCACAAAAGCAGCTGTTCAGCCGATCTGGATCACTTTGGTGG
>JANSTQ010138953.1:0-13158 GCA_026167885.1 Bergia puertoricense
AAACCATACAAGATTTTGGGAAATTCCCATCAATGTAAATGTAACACAAAACATTCATGGGAAGTGTTCCACTTTTACGTGAACGTTTTTTCTAATGGGAAAATGGCATTTTCCCATTTAAAAAAACCATGAATTGAATTTTGGAATTTTTTCCTGTGATGTAACATATCTGGAAAAACTAGTTGCTTTGGCCCTCAGAGTACGTCAAACGTCGAATTAGATCAGAAGGTGATATCGGGATTCATTTACTCAGATCTTGATAGAAAACCTGGAAAGTCATGGAAAGTCACGGAAAATCATGTGTTTACAGGACATTTTCCGATTTTAACTTGACAGACTTTCTAAATGATAAGTCAAGCTAACGTTTCGAGCGCTCAGTAGACGTCCACCAAACTGCAATAATATATCTTCTGGAGTAAACAAAACTGTGTGATTCTGAAAGAAGCGTTAATAACATTACGTGTTTGGATGTGCAGTAGTACCATTGCAATTTGACTTACTGTAATCTATACCCCTTGGATAATTAAAGCTAAAATAATTAGGGGGACTCACCTTTGTTTTGCGATCCAAGCCCAACATAGCAATAATTCTTGCAACCCAACTGGGGGTTAAACCTCACACTTCCGATCTATAACAAATTTCAAAAACGAGAAAGAATAAACAAGAGTATATAGTCTTCAAGGAAAACACCAAAATCTAACAAAACATAAAAATCTGCAGAAGTTTTGACCAGTTTTATACGTTTTGGGCATTTGGCAGTTTTTACACGCGACCTTTACTGAAAAACTATGACGAATGCAAAGTATTCAGGTATCACCCGAGTGCTCTACAAAGGAGAGGAGTTTCTATTTCTGTGGAAATTGCTAATATAACATCATTTAATTTTTCTCTTTTAATAAAGTGGTCAAGCTTCGAATTACAAAACCCTTACTGCTTGATCAATTTAAACATAGTAACTCCGTCAGCTCTGTAGACTGGTATCAATGCATCTTTCTGTCAGTGCACCGTTTTGAGGATAGTTAAAGCTTCCGCTACACGGGACAAAGCGAAGTGGGAATGGACACTGAAATCCTCCAGGGTACGACCGCGACCTCCCTGCTTAACCGACTGAGTTACAGCAGTATACAATTCAACAGTATTCATTAGAATCAGTTACAAATTTTAAAAGATTCCAGTTTACCTCGAGTTTCTAAACAGTTAAAGACACTTTCAAATCACCATACATGCAAGGCGTCAAACTCGTCATCAAAGTGACCACTCGTCTTTAGCATAACTTTAAAAGTTGTATGCAGGTTTTAACATTTGCAGAGATAGGTTAGTAAGAAAACAGTTGTTTCTTTTGTTGAAGGTGGTTAATTATGGTTAAACTTACAGAAATATTAGAGTTCAGTTCCTGCTGTAACAGTTGGCTGTTTGACTGCTTAACAGACGGTTCAGTGAACTGCTACAACATCACCAAGTAAAAAATGAAACATTAAACATTGCAAACACGGCTTGTGATAAAATTAATAATAAATTTGAAAACGTTTTACCTTTTCACAGCTATTTTATTGTAATATTTAACCAAAGTTATGCGATAGTTCAACATTTAAGCTAATCATTCCTCCAACTACACAGCCAGGTGTTAACATTTAAGCTAACAATTCCTCCAACTACACCGTCACATCGTAACCTTTAAGCCAACCATTTCTATAACAATACAGTCACATGGTAATATTTAAGATAACAATTCCTCCAACTTTAAAGTCACATGGCAACATTTAAGCTAACAACTGCTCAACTTTTCAATTACACGATAACATTTAAGCACTGGCTAAAGAACAGTCAGACTAATTAGATTGCTTTGAGGGCGACATTTTAGTGTACATATTTTTATTTATTAGTAGTTAAACTTAAAGTTTTTTATTATTATTTTTGAAATTGTACGTACACATAATCGCATTGACCATGCTGTAAACTTCGTTGCGTTTAAACAAATGCAATTATAATATTACTATTATTGTTATTATTATCAACTATGGCGATAGCAGTTTTCGAATATACTAATCTTTATCAAACAATTATCGTTGCAATAGATACATGTAACTGGTAATTTATTTCAAACATAGCAAGCTTCAAAACGCAACAAAACTAATTCAATTAGCACATTTTCCTCTGAGGGGGGAGCAATAACCAGAATATGCTTTTCTTAGTAAAGAGGCAGACTTATAACCTGAGGTACTAAAAAATGTGGGAAAACTCAAAAGTCTTGTTATCTTTGCATGATCTGACTCGTCTTTTTACAGAAGAGAAACACCCATCCCCAAACATACCTTTTGCTTCTTGTTTGGCACAAGTTCTGAATTGCCACTGCTCTGTGCAACAAAGTAGAACCTTGCGTCAAGAGGATGAGGTACAACCGAAACAAGCTTCAAATGATGTGAGAATGTACTCAAGATGGTGAGAGTTTGGCTTTCTATTCGACCCTGGAGACAACAACAACACCACAAATGATTACAACAAACGCTTCAGCAAACAAATACTGCACAACATATGTGTTGAGTTCACTATATGTACAGCATAGTTTAAACTTACACTGTTACCTACCGGGAATGAGGGCTGGAAAACAACTGTAGATGGAGTGATGGTTATCTTGCCATCCATGGCTTTTAGAAATATCGGCACATGAAGGGTCTAATTAAATAGAGAGATAAAAAAAGTTATCACCAAATTCAGTTTTATTGTATATGACCAAACATTAAAATACCAATGTGCACCCAAACACACATTATTATACATGTAATACATGACAAATATGTTTATTTGATTTTATTATTAATATTATTATTATAATTCTTATTATTACTATTGTTTTTATTATCATTAGTATTATTTTTATCATTGTTACTACTAACACTGATTTATATAATTATCATCACTATAAAATTGACAAAGTTGACCAACAATAGAAAACAAGGGAAATGATGGCAATAAAACAAATAGATTTCAATATTTCAACGAATTAAAGCATTCATTTTAATCTCGAATGGCACTACCGTCAAATGCATGTGAGCATCTTCGCTATAAAATTTGATGAAAAGTCAACAAATCTAGTGCCATTATCTTTATCCAGTAAGAAGAAATCATATGAAAATCAACTGGGGATGGGGGGAGGGGAAGGGGCAATCACCTTCTGGCTTAGATAGCGTCAACTAATAGCCAGTCATTAAATTACTATTGATTTAATACCTCAATAGTCAGTTGACTGTCTTAGTTCATAGCCAGTCAATTTGTTCAGTTGTACATCTGTAGATTTATTTAGATTTTTTTACAGTTGGTGTGATATCTCACGATTTTTTACTTAATAAAATGTAGATGTAGATGTAGTTCAGCACTAATATACAGTCAATAGTTCTACACACAGGTATATCTTACCTCGTAGTCAGTCAGTATCTCTATATCTCCCGGGTACTGTCCTTCTTTCTTTGGAATGCACACCTCTACAATAAATGATGCTATGTAGCCAGGTTTGACGGAAACCTAAAAGGATATCCATACTAAAATCAAATCACTTACTTGAATGCGTCAGAGAACGTACAATTTTCAAAGTCAAAAGTATTTGAAGTGTGTTTCAGGTGACCAGTTAGTTTCAGACCTTTAGATAATGATTTTCCGTGAACCTCATTGTTAAAAAAAGTTAAAAAAATGGAACCAGAAAAAAGTGACAAGGTTATAACATGTAAGAAGTCTGAGCATTTTTACATTACACTTCAAATCACACTTTGGAATGTTACTCCTTTAATGGTTACCTTGCTGTTATCAGCACTTTCGGTTGCCGTAGGTTTGGATGATGCCTGTGCACCAGACTTGCGCTGTTTACTCTCATTATTGGGCTTTATGTCTAGCAACTTCACCGAAGCAAAGTCCACATTGCAAGTGATTTTAGAAATTGTAACCTGTTAAGTGAGTGAAAGTTGGTTATCGGTCAGTTACTGACTGATGAATGATTAACAACAATTACCTTTCTTCTTTGTTACGCAAAAAGGTCATTATAAGGGCTAGGACTGGAACAGCTAACACCAATCAGTCCACTCTAACAAATGTTCAATTCATGGGTTTTCGTCAACTGGCTCAAACGTTAGAGCGAATAACACCAATCATTTCCATTCTTTGAATCAAGCAAAACGAATGGTCATTACACGAGTTTTCTTCAACTGGTTTAAATTTTCCAGGCAAGTGAAATGAACGGTCATTTTATGGCTTTTCTTCAATTGGTTTAAAATTCAAGACAGGTAAAATGAATGGTCATTTTGATTCAAAAGTTAAAATTTTAATTATTCATATTAAAATTTATACGAAATCTTCTATACCAGAAAAAGGTTTCAAACTGCACGAATAAACAATTTAAACGAGTGAGTAACATATTTCAACCTGGGATTGATGCAACTTTGCAGACAACAAACTCACTGCAGAGTAGCCCCCCCCCCCCCCATCCTCAGGCAAATCAGAAGGCATATCCATATATTAGCATTCCTTCACTATCATTAACCGTAATTTTTTCCATTACCCAATCTTCATTTTTTTTGCCCAGAGTTACTTGTGGACAGAACCTAACCAACATCTCATGACCTATTTAAAGTCAACGGGAGAACCGTACTTACAAGAACTTTGTTCTAGTTTTCAAGGTTGTGGCGAAGTTTTTGACAAAAATTGAAGACTTGTTTGAGTATTATGAAGGTAAAGACAAGTCCGTGGGTAAACTATTTATTTCCTTCCAAACTGTCACATTAAAAAAAACCCATCATGAAAGACAAAGTAGTTGTTCTTTCCAATTATTGAAATAACGGGTCCACAAGATGATTTTAGTGCAAGCCAGAGCTTTTTCGTTTTCATCACAGAGAGAGTAGCAGGCGGTTGGAGTTTTAAATCAAGTTTTTGAACCTGCCATCTGAAAATTTGAAATATACAGTAAAAATGAAACTCTTCTGACTAAGGTCTCACACCATTCCCATTGCCTTTAAGGCTACACGGCAAGGTTTTCTATATATGGGACAGTGGCCATTTTGTAAACTAAAACAACTACCACTTTATATTACCTCCACTGGGTTACCATTAACGACTCTGAGTAGTTTGGTCCTGTTCTCGCCAGTGCCAACTGTCCCATAATCCACCACGTCCTCTTCAGGACCATCTATATAATACTGCAACATAGCGTCCAATCTTTAAGTTACAATTTTTAAAATGGATGAATCCCTCACATTTCTGTCAACACTAACACCGTTGTCAGGTTAAAGCTTTAGAAATTTAGCACAAATTTGGTCCTAACAAATGATTCAAGTGGCAGTTGACGGTTGTTACAAGCTACTAAACTCTTTTAAACAAGTTTACAAGCTACTAAACGCTTTTAAACAAGTTTATTGTTAAGAATCAGTACATTTTGGGGCTATTGAATGTACATGCATGTGATGTTAGTAATAACTTGATAATAAATTAATCAGTTTATTCTTTGGGCCAACAAGAAATTTGATTCAGCATTCAGAACTTTAATAAAGTTCTTGAAACTGTCCTGGAGATTAAAACATCTGTACCACATTTACAGCGTCAACTGCAGAACTGTACTTGAGCACAATCACACCACAGTGCAGCGCTTTTCCTTCTGTTGGTTATATTACAAACTCAAAATTAAGACACCCATGCATTAATTTAGATGTATACACATACCTTAACTTTCCCATCATAGCAATGAATTGGAACAGTGAAAATTGAAGCATTTGTGTATACTCTAAGTATTGTTGAGAATGCAACATCAGATCCATTAGCCTGGAACTGCACATAAAACGGTGTAACTGTCTTCTGTGGATCTATCATGACTGGCTTGGTAAAATTTACGACCTGCAAAAGAATCAGATAAGCTTATTTGAAACTATTGCAGAATTTATGAATTTCATTTATCTTGGACAGCGACTTTTATACATTAAACTTGTGCAAAGAGTCACGTAATTTAGTGAGTCACCTGATACTTTGCATCCAATCTTTTTTCCTTTCAAGATCAAAAATCTTTGACATGATTTAACATGCGGCTTTGTCATAAATTTTTTCATATGTTTGCTCCACGCATTCTGACTCTTAAAGATACACATTTTCTTCTTTAATTTTTTAATTTATATCTTATATAATCTTATACATGGCAAAACCCCAAACTAAGTCAACACAGGATTTAAAGCAAAAGCTGCAGTCTGACTGGTTACACTGCTCATGGTCTAATACCAATATATCCCTCATGCTAAAACGTTCACAAATGGAGGCATCTCAGTTTAGAAAAATTAAACTGTGAATCATGCAAAATCGGTCATTCTGCCACACGTCATTTATATTGAAAAAGTTATTTTAAAACTTCCTTACAAAGAATGGAAATAAAATAATTATTTGGTTTGGCACTGTTTTCTCTAAGTGTCAAGCAACTTCACATATCTTGAAAAAAGCTGTTTTTCTGCATGGGCGAGTAGGCTGAAAATGTTTCGTTGATCAACAAAAGACTGCTCTGACGAAGGGCTAATGCTTGAAAAGTCAGCTTTCAACCAAACCCAAAGGTGCAAAACGTACCATGTCAACTTTTGTTGATCAACAAAACATTAACATATCTATGTCTAACGACTCACTGAACTGAAATGAACTGCTCCACGTCTCATGAAACTACTGTTAATTGTAAGAACAGTACTTACACTAAACACACTTTGCACTTCTGATGGGAACTGTGCGTCATAGACTATCATTGTAAAACCAAACGTGTTGGTGATTGGTAACTCCCGAATGACTGGCAAAAAAGGTGGCTTGCCTACAAAAAATCTTGTCTTACTAACGGAGTATGCTATTGTCCTGTGTGAAGAAAAAATAATCTAAGTTACTGAGTGAATTGACTAATTCATGATTAATAAAATCATTAAATTAATTCATTACAATAAGGGAGAACACTCATCAGGTTTTCTAAAAACAATTGCATAATCTGATAACCAGGAACCAAGTCATCTCAATTTTCCATGAAGATCTGCTGATAGTCAACTGAAGCTATTGATCCCATGTTCTGAGAACCAACAGACACAAAAACTCATTAATTTCTAGCAAGAGTCGGGCATTTAATGTATCAGAAAAATTATGAACTGAGACTCTTTTTATCCTTTATCTTTTTAAATAGGGCTTTGTGCTTTTTAAAAGTTGACTTTTTAAATAAGTGTACATGTACTTTGGGAAAGATTTCAAAGCAGTAAACAATAGAAAGGATTTCTTATTAATTAAGAATTAGGATGAACTTAACAAGCGACTTAAGCCATATGGCTTGTTTTATATACTGGAAAGCAGCATAATTATATTATTGTACTTTTAAATTGAAGGGATCACAGTTTTTACTCCATGTATTCCTAGTCTGGAATACAGTCGATCAAATGTATCTCTTTGCCCCAATCTCACAATCAAACAGTAAAGAAAGGATGGATGTCAATAAACTGATCAATGGGGTGGAATATATGAAAGACTGTGGGTATGCACACAACACGTACTTACCCCTGCAGGATGTTTGCCTGGTACGGGACTTCTACCCTGGGCATACTCTTGCTGTTGGTTCTAATCACTACTTTGCCAACCCACTGCCGATTTCTCTTAGCATTGTACGCTGATGATATGAAGGGAAAAAAATGATTTTCAGGTCACAACGAAACCTTGGTTTTTAACTATTGCTTTTTTTAAAAAAAACTCTTGCCTTTAAATAACTTTCAACCAGTGCAACTAATGTTCAAGTAGAATAAAGATTTCAAATATTATTAAAATTTACATCTTTGAAAAATACACAACACTTCAGACAAATCTACTCTACTAATACTACTAATACTAAGTAACATGGGTTTTCAATTACTTGCCTGAAAATTAAAAAATTTATTCTTAGGTTTTGAAACTGCCCTTAGCAGTATGAAGTTGATCAAACAAGAAGGTTGGTTCCCTGTTTTAACAAAATGGGTGAATTTCCAGTCAACATTCTTAACTGTTCATTATAGTAGTAACCAACTACAGTTCTGGTTTTTCTACCCAAATCATAATAATATTAGTACATGTACAATTATGATTAATTTTCTATGTGGAAACCAACATTACATCATGGCATACATGTAAATTATAAATAAAATTAGATTAACGTTTAGTTTGACCTTCAGGCTCATTCTCGTGTTAAACAAATTGGGCTCAAATGATTACAGACCGAATTTTACTCCACTTACATGTACACTGTAGTCCAATTACCATTACTAAATTGAAGAAACAACAAATCTGAAAAAGGCTTTTCAGCTTCCATTACCTGTTTTAGACTATTTCTTTATTATAAAATGAATAACAACATGAAACTGCTACAATAAAGAGAACCAAACCTGTGTAGGTTACTGTTGCTACTTTTGTATGCTTTTGTCCTGGCTTGAGTACAGTGGGCTGTGGATATACACAGTTAAACAAATGTCAGTTTAATATTGGATTAAAATACTAAACAGCTATTAACAGGGTTCCCACTCCTAACTGAAAATTAAATTCAAGGACTTTTCAAGGACTTTCAAGGACCTTTTCCAACAAATTCAAGGACCTTGTGCAGCAATTCAAATTTGAGAGTTTTCCATATTTTGCTTTAATCATCAAACAGTGCCAGTTATTCTGCATCTAGTATTTAATCAATGGCCATCATTTGTCTTCACGAGCAAACATGCGCCACTTGAAAAAACCTGATCATAGATTGGTCAAAACTTACATCCAATCACAAATCCTGTGAGACACAAATTTGCTTCAGGGGTTGAGCTCATTTGTTTTCAATCTGAGCATTTGTCAATTTTAAATTAAAGTTTTAAACAAATTGTAATAATTTGCTGGTGATGCATCAGGCAATTTAAGGATTTTCAAGGACCTCCAGTGATATTCAAGAACTTTCCAGGCCTGGAATTTTTCTTTTCAAATTCAAGGACTTTCCAGGATTTTCAAGGACCATGGGAACTCTGTATTAATGTGTAGCATATAACAGGAAACAAGGAACAGTGACTGTACAGTACACAGGGTTCGTACAGATCAGAAACAAAATTCACAACTTTCAAGGACTTTTTCAAGGACTTCAGATCCTTTTTCAAGGACCAAATTTTTTCTTAACACAACACAATATACACTTCAGCAGGAGGTCAAGTCAAAATCAATTTATTGAATATTATTCCATTATTATTCCAATACACGTCTGGCATCAAATGTTCACTGTTTTTTTCAAAACTACGTTTGTTGACAGTTTATACTTTTTACAACACAGAATTACAAAAAATTCAAGGATTTTTCAAGGACTTTGCTTCAAAACCCCAATTTTCAAGTACTTTCAAAGACCTTGAATTCTAATAAACCAAATGAAAGGACTTCAAGGACCTGTACGAACCCCAAGTGACAACTTTTCCTCTTAAATTATCTTTACTAAAATATAGAATCAGTTATAAAAGTTGGAGAATTTGCATCTCATCAAAATATTCTGCAAAATCAACTTCTTTACTGCCTAATATTGTTTCATTATCATTAAAAATAGAAACTGGAAGACATCAAAAAGTCTTTTGAACATCTCATACAATGTACTACTATAACCTGTAAACCTGTAAAATCAAAATTATGATCTACAATTTATTACATGTACTATACAATGTCATTTCTTACAGCAATATTAAAAGGGCAGTTGTTTACTTACAGTAAAACTGACTGTTACAGCACTGTTTGTAGGTTCAACTGCTACTGACTGAAACAATAAAAAATTTGAATAATACAATTTCCATACAGCAAATATGATATTGCATGTAGAATTTTCCTTTAAAAATCATAGTTTACACTGAAAATGTAGTCACTGGTGCAAAAGTAATAACAGTGTCTCTTGATCAAGTTCTCTGGTTTCCCTCCACTCTCCCATTTTCTCTTCATCATATTTGGGAAAACTAACCATCACTCTTCATACCAAGTCCCCTACAGCGTAGTACAGTATGCTGTTTATGCACTGGATTCTTCAATCTACATTATAATTTATTTGACTTTGAAAGCCATCTGCTGCAAGAGCTTTCAAAAAATAATATACATGTAAAAAATGAATGACAGAAAAAAAACATCTGGAATACATTTTCAGAGGGGTAAATTAACCCTTTCAGCCCCAGCCAGTTTACCAACATCTATTTTCTCCTTATATTATCAAGACAAAATAAGTTATTTGGTGGTGAGAATAAAGGAACTGATCACACACAATAAGCTATCTAGTATGAAAAGTGAAGTTCTCCCGAAGTGTTTAAAAGGAACATATGGAAAGAGTTTAGGAGAATTTAGCAACATGTCAAATGTTGTGTTTGGGGCTTAGAGGGTTAAATAACTATGAAAATTTTGAATATTACAAATCTTAGGAAATGGATTAACATTCACTAATTAAAGTATGTACTGCTGAAACTAAAACTAGAGTCATGTACACTGAATCACTCAGACTAAAGTTGTAAAAATATGTTTACTTATAATTATAATGTATTAAAATAAATATGAATAAAATACTAACCGAAATATGTACTTGTTTGAAGCCACTGTTAAGAAGATATAATCCAATATTTTTGGGTTCATCTGGTAAACAAAAGAATACTATTAGTTTTTGCTATTTTGCTAAAGAAAACTTCAGAAGCAGATGAAATTGTCAGCTATCATGTCTGTTGAAGTCTATAACATTTAAGGGCTGATCAGTGATAAGCAAAAGGTCTAAAACATTTAGTATAGTACCGACAGAAAATCACTCAAGTGCTTGGACATATTTGTAGTTTGGATGGAAAGTATGAATTCAAACCAATGTTCAATATTAAACATCTTAGATCACCTGCCAGTCGGGCTGGTAAAATTAAAATCTTACTGGCCCAGCACAAAAAGCACTGGCCCAATGTGAAAAATCTAATTACGACAAAAGTCAATTAAAGATGACAGTGGTCTGGGCAGTCTCATCCCTGTCAGCTTCACGGACGTCACAAGTAGACACTGTCTGGGTTACGATTACCCTTGTGTTTACTGAGTTTTTATATCTTGTTTATTAAAAAATCGACTAGGCATTTCCTCACTGACAGAATTTACAAAGTGATTTTTTAACAAGTTGAGGGCCCTATCTGGCCACCACTTTTCAAAAGTTACTGGCCCGTACTGGCCTAAGAGAGGTAAAAAGTGCCTTGGGGCAATCAGGTGGGGAAATCAAAACTGTTGTTCAGAAGCTAGAGCTAGACTTCTCCTTTAAAATAACAAGAACCTCAAACTTAATTTTTCTCTAAAATCTAACAAAATGCAAACTTCTTAAAATATTCACATGTACCTCAACACCCAATCTCCCCATCTCTACGATATTTCTGAAATAATTCATCAATTATAAGTGAAATTCGTCAAAAATGTGCATACCAAAGTGCAGACAACAAAGCTGTATAACAGTGGATCTTCTCAAATCAATTTAAGTGAAATTTGTCCAGTCCTGAAAGGAATGCTTTCAGGTTTCAACATTTTTCACAAGTGTACAAAGCACACTTTGAAGGGATGTGGGTCGCATACTAATGTATGCTTATGAAAGTTCAAGAAAATATCAACTGATCTAAACTACCCCTTCTTCACCCATTGGATTTTTCTAATTTCATTCTTAAATACATGTATGGAAAAAAAATATCAGGTTTTCTTCAATGAAATATTTTCAATATTTTCATTTAGAAACAAGCACTTTAGGTGTAAGAAAGTTTTTATAGCTGATTTTGTACTTACAATAACCACATCACTTAGTAAATGTACTTTAGCTGACCTGACTACTGGTAAACAAAACAATAAAACACATGAATTCTTAAAATGCGACATCATTTCTTTGATGTATGCATGTACAAGGTTCAACATGAAATTCCAGGATTTTCCGAGGGCCAAGGGAACCTTAGATATTGTTACCATGGTAACCAATCACAAAGGAGCTATTGACCCCCCTCCCCCTTCTCTTAAAGGCATGGCCTGTTAAGGGTTGCATGTAAATACTAAATAATTAAATAAAAATGATAACTTCTTACCCATTGTTCTCAGTGTACCAAAATCTAGAAGGTCAACTGATGAGAACAGACCTGGAGCTAAAAAGAAAGAGGATTATTTTAAATTTAGATAAATATATTAAAATATTAATATTCACTAATTTTTTTCCAAAGACTGAACAAATAGTAACTAAAATAGAGTTAGATAAACAAAAAAAACCAAATCAGTATATTATTTGTACATGATACAATGTACATGCAAGCATTTAACACAGAGGACTTATACCATGCAGGGGACTCCCCAGAAAAAAATGATGTGGAAAGGAAGTACTGAAAGTTACACTTAATCCAAAATCAAAAAGATATTAAAGTTCAGCCATACTTATTTCCCTAAAACACTTCTTACAAAATACAAATTTATATGGGATGAATGTGGCATTTAATGGTACTGCAGTCTACTATTAGTCCACCAACCTGTTGTAACTTCTACTTCCACAGGAAGAATTAAAAACTCGTTAGTAGGAGCTGGAGTGGTTGCTTTGATGCGAATGAATGCCGTGTGGTTATTGGCAACACGGCCCAGGAAACTAACTCTCATTACTGCTTTAGTTTCATATGGTGGGATTTCCTAAAAACAAAAGTGAATATAATAATTAGGATTAACTTATTCAAATAATTTTTCAGTTTGCAAAATTTTGTTGTACTATTTTTAAGCTAATTTAACTACCATAATTAATCTTAACTTAGTTATTACTTTGTATATTTACTAAATAATATTTAGTGAGTACTGTGAACATTCTTTGCAATTTGCTTGACTGCCTTAAACTTAACAAAATCAGCAAGACCAATGTCTCGTTTGAAAACTGAGCATGAACAGACAGGTGATGTGAAGAGCAAATTAAAAAGAAGATTGTTTACATCTAAATCTCAATAAACAACTGTACCACATTTTAACTTAAAAACCGAGACCTTGAGACAGATAATAAGATGGGGCACGGTTTCAAAACAAAACTCCAGAAAGTTTGTTAACTATGAACAAAGGCTCAAAGCTAGCAATCATTTAGTCGCATACATTTCTAGAGTTTTTTCAAGTTACTCAATAATCCATTTGGCCTTGAGGGAGGGGGAG
>JANSTQ010138975.1:2519-13154 GCA_026167885.1 Bergia puertoricense
TTTTTTGAGCATGTTGACAACCCCTTGAGAACCCTTGACTTGTCTTGATACATGTATGTACACAAATTATACAAGTTATGAAGGTTTAATAAAAGTTATCTAATTGTGTCATTGTGTATTGAATCCACAATTAATGTTGATTTCACTTTTGCTGTTTGCTCTCTAGGTTCTAATTGAGAATGGAGAGCTGATTTGTGGCATCTTGTGTAAGAAGTCTCTCGGGACTTCGTCAGGCAGTTTGATTCACATTGTGGCTGCTGAAATGGGCCCTGAGATTGCTAAGGATTTCCTTAGTAACATCCAGAATATAGTCAACAACTGGCTTCTTATTGAAGGACACAGTATTGGAATTGGAGACTGTATTGCAGATGCAGAAACTTATGAAGTTATCCAATCAACAACTAAGAAAGCAAAGGTCTGTCCTGGTTTTGTTGCTAAAGACACTCGGGGCTCAATCAGTCTTTGAAATTCATTGAATTAATTTTTAAGTGTGTGAAATTGCTTCAATTAAGCAATAATCCAAAGTAATACTATACAAGCATGCAATTACATGTACTTATAAACTGTAAGTGGCTTATATTTTGGAGTGAAGAACAAGCTTACATTATTGAAATCCCAACTCAATAGGCTGATGTGATTGAGGTGATTGAGAAAGCTCACAATAACGAACTGGAGCCAACACCTGGCAACACACTCAGACAGACCTTTGAGAACCAGGTGAACCGCATTCTGAATGATTGTCGTGACCAGACAGGAGGGAGTGCACAGAAGAGCTTGTCAGAGTTTAATAACTTCAAGACCATGGTTGTGGCTGGCTCAAAAGGTTCCAAGATTAACATTTCACAGGTACTGGAAAGTTGTGTATAATAAACCCTCCTCTAACTGTGAAAGTGTAACTCATGGAGGTGAAAAAATAATTATACATGTACCTTAGAGTGGCCCAATTGTAATTTGATTCCTCAAGTTGTAGCCCAGCTGTGTAAATGATTGGTGATGTACATAATTTGAGGATTGTGAATACAGACTTTAGGTTCATTTTAATCAAAGTATAATCACTGATAATTCAATCATTTTAAAATGTAATGAAAATTTATTGCCTTACTGTTTACAAATAACAAAATTTTTAAAAAAAGATAGTTTACAATAATTTATTTAGTCTTGATTTTGAAGTTATCTTTCAAAAACGAGTGTGAGTGTTTGAAGGGGGGTTCCAAACACTGAGACATGAACGCACAAGGCCACTTTGGCCAAGTGCTTTTATTGTTTGGAGGTGTTTGGAACCCCCCTTCAAACACGATGTATGAGTTTTTGAAATAACTTCTCGAATGAATGAATGAAAGAGTGCCTTATGACTATGTTTATTTAGAAATATTTATCCCATGGGTTTGAAATTGGTTCGAACTCTCAAAGGAGTATTTGACACAGTTTCAAGACTCATCCACCTGAGCAAATGTGGCGTGGTGATTGGCCTGAAATGTTATGAATAATTAATGAGTTTGAGAATAAAATTGGAAGAAGAAGGAAATGTCAATGGATGTAGTGCGTCTGGAAATGCTATTTGGGAAATGTTATCATTATTATCATTATTATTCATGTATAATCAAACTGTACTCTATTTCAGGTTATTGCCGTGGTGGGGCAACAGAATGTTGAGGGTAAGCGAATTCCATTTGGTTTTCGACATCGCACCTTACCCCATTTTATCAAAGACGATTTTGGACCCGAGAGTCGTGGGTTTGTAGAGAACTCCTACCTTGCTGGACTCACACCTACAGAGTTCTTCTTCCATGCTATGGGAGGTCGCGAGGGTTTGATTGACACTGCTGTGAAGACCAGTGAAACTGGTAAGAGTTTTGGTTACTGGTCATTATAATTTCTTGAATCTTTGACAATCTGTTATTTTAGAAGCACTTGGGAAAATTTGGAGTATATAATGTTATGATTTCGTACTGTAATTTTGCCTAGCAGTACTCTCGGGAGAGGCCAGAATATGAAACTACTGAAATAGGGGACTGGATAAGGGTGTCTTTGTTTCAAAATTGGAAACTATCTTTTTGTGTGTTTTTCTTATAACATATTTGGACCTCAGCTTCTTCCTCCCGTTTATTCTAAACTCCAACTACTTAACATAAATTATGTTACATCCTGTGTGGTTAATAATGAATAATAGACTTCCAAAAAAATTGGTGAAAATTTGGAGTCTGCTGATCTGAAAAAAATTATTACCTTTTAATTTTAATAGGTTACATCCAGCGGCGTCTTATCAAAGCTATGGAAGGTATCAAGGCTGCTTATGATTGCACTGTGCGCAATTCGAACAACGACTTGATTCAGCTGACATATGGTGAAGACGGCATGGATGGAGGAAAGGTAGAGCACCAAAACATGCCAACCCTGAAGCCTTCCGATTCTTCTTTTGAGAGAAAGTTCCACTTTGATATCGCAAATGAAAGGTAATAATTTAAACTGGGTTACATTTCTGCATGCTTCCTGGATATCATTGGTTTCCTTAGAGTTTAGGAGTTAATTTTCAACTAAAAGCTTGCTAGTCATGAAATTTTCACTTGTCTGCTTGTCTGATGATGTTGTTCTTCATGTTGTGTGGCCATTAATTCCTTTCAAGTCAGACAAACAGATGAGTAGAAATTAGAATCACGTTGGTCAGCTGTTTTAATAGAAGAGAGATATAACAGGGGTTTGTATTGAAGATCAAAAATCTTATAATTGTGTGTTTTCTGAAAGGTATACTATTTTAGTATTTGGATCTAGTAGTCTTGTAAAACAGATTCAGCCCTTGAAAAGTCCTTTGAAATCAAACTTAAATTTCTGTATGAAGTATGTAATAACATTCATTTCATGCTGTCATATGAGAAAGTTGTTTACAAATATAAGTGGTACAGTATATTCTGTGGTGTTGAGGAAATTTATTCATGTTGTTTGTTAGGCGGATGAGGCAGTTCATGCAAGAAGACATTGTCGATGATCTGGTTGGTAGTGCTAGTGCACAGTCAGAGCTGGAAGGAGAATTCAACACACTGCTTGAAGACAGAATGATGCTGCGTAAAATCATTCCATCAGGAAACAGCAAAGTTACTCTGCCTGTGAACATGCTTCGATTGATCTGGAATGCACGGAAAATTTTCCACCTCGACAACAACAGGAGATTGCCCAGTGATCTACACCCTTTGAGGGTGATTGAAGGTATTGTATTTGCTCATATTTGATGTTAATGGTCTGCAATATTTTTTAAGCATTGCAATTGTCTTTGTCGGTTGTTGTGCCAAACGATATTGGCCATGCCCTTCAAGTAAGCTTTAAATAAGCTTCCAGTAAGTTTTTTACCATCTTTTCTAAACTTTATACCCAACCTTACGAGTGCAAAAATTTTACTTACTGCAAAGAAGCTGGTATACAACATGTAGTGTTGTTGGGAATAGCAACTGATGCACTATGTTTCAGAAATTTACACAGAAAGAGCATTTTGTGGCTAAGTGCATTGTGATGTCACTAACATTTCAGTTGCATGTACTCTTTGGGCTTCTTTTCTTACATGTAACACAAAATCGAATAATGTGATACAAGAATGTCTCCGTATGATGATGGTGAGTGTTAGTGTAATACAATTCAACTTACAAGGAACAAAGAGGTCAAAACAAACTCATGATCTGCTGCCCTTTGCAGGTATTCGTGAACTGTCCAAGAAGCTGTTGGTTGTAAAAGGAGAAGATCACATTAGCAAACAGGCCCAGTCTAATGCCACTCTGCTCTTCAACATCTTCCTGCGCTCCATGTTTTGCACCAAAATGGTGATCGAGGAGTTTGCTTTTACGTCTGAGGCTTTTGATTGGATATTGGGTGAGGTGGAAGCAAGGTTCAACCAATCACTAGTGAGTGGCAATTTGCTTTGAACTTGCTATCAGTGGCTAGTTTGACCACAGTTATTAGTTCTGATTTATACCTTTAGGAATTTAGATTTGGTGCAGGAAGAGCAACTGAAGTCACTCATTTATACAATTAACCCTATACTACATGTAACTGATCCCATAAGAAAGACCAAGTGTACCTCCTACTTTTAAGGATTTCAAAGTTCTTTTGCCCTCAGAGTTTTCTCTTGCCAATATTCAACTTGTTAGCCACAGTTACTAACAGTTATTGCTGTTCATATTTTCAGGTTATGCCTGGTGAGATGGTCGGAGCACTTGCAGCACAGTCTCTTGGTGAGCCTGCTACCCAGATGACCTTGAACACTTTCCATTATGCTGGTGTGTCTGCCAAGAATGTGACACTTGGTGTCCCTCGTTTGAAAGAGATCATTAATGTGTCAAAGAAGCCAAAGACGCCCTCGTTAACAGTATTCTTGACTGGTCAGGCTGCAAGAGATGCTGAGAAGGCCAAGGTTTGTGTTAAATTTTGTTCTTCCTCTGATTTGAAGGATTTGTTAAAGTTTATCATGTATACTTGTGGGCCTTATCAGAAAGAAAGGAATATTTTTCATCAAATTTCAGTATGGCTGTTTTTATTTAAACAGAGTATGTAATGATTGAAGAACTCGGTGCAAAAACAGCTGAAGTGACAATTTTAAACCAACCTTCACAAAACCTCAAAATTCTTCGTTTTTATGCAATGATACAGTGGCTGTGGAACTTGTATTTGTTGTATCCAACAACAAAAAATTGAGTATTAAAGTTTTAATTTTGTTTTTACTTGTATTATTTTCTTTCAAGACTAATATTTTGTTCTTCAAGTGTAATTTAGATTTGGTAACACTGCTTACATGTACCTTTTAGTAGCACAAACTGAGCATAGTAGAAAAAAATGTATTATGGTTATTTAATGGTAGTTTTGTTATCGAATGCCTCCTTTACCTTTTGAGCTAGAAAAAATAAGGTTAACTCACATTTTTTAGGATGTGCTGTGCCGTCTTGAACACACAACACTGCGCAAAGTAACAGCAAACACAGCCATCTACTATGACCCAGATCCCCAGAACACTGTCATAGCTGAAGATCAAGACTTTGTTAATGTCTACTACGAGATGCCAGACTTTGATGTGAGCCGGATTTCACCGTGGCTGCTTCGCATTGAGTTGGATAGAAAAAGAATGACAGATAAGAAATTAACTATGGAACAGATTTCTGAGAAAATCAATCTGGCATTTGGAGATGACTTGAACTGCATCTTCAATGATGACAATGCTGAGAAACTGATCCTGCGAATCAGAATCATGAACAATGATGAGAAATTTCAAGATGTAAGTTTTCTTCAGTAATTTTAATTATAATTCTTTAGTTGGGAATTTAGTTCTAACTTTTCTAAACTGAATTGTTGAAATAATATAAAAAAAAATTAACTTGCTTTCATCTTGTGGTACTTTTTCTATCAGTTGAACAAGGCTGAGTTTAGTTTACTGGTAGTTTTCTCTTTTAACTTTATATTTATTTATTATCATTACTATCATTATTGTTCAACTTAACATGTAAATATTTTATTGCAAATAGTTCTCCCAGTGTGGATTTTTTTGGCACCTTGTACAACTAGTGTATGTTTGAAAGTTGCAGTACGTGTAGTTGAGGGTAAACCGATAGTGGTTCACAATAGATATTAATTATTTCCAAAAGATGGAGTTAACAAATGACAACACCCGGATTATATGATGGAGAAGATTGTAACTACTGTAGTATATTCTTTTTGGACCCCAATAGATCATTGAGAGATGAGACAAACTGGTTCATGAACTAGTCCACCTTTTGTTTCTTTCAGGAGGATGAGAATCTGGACAAAATGGATGACGATGTGTTCTTGAGGTGCATTGAAACCAACATGTTGACAGACATGACACTGCAGGGCATTGAGTCCATCTCCAAGGTGTATATGAACTTGCCACATGAGGACAGCAAAAAGCGCATGACAATCACCGAGGAGGGAGAGTTTAGGGCCATTCAAGAGTGGGTCCTAGAAACAGATGGTGTGGGTTTAATGAAGGTAAAATATAATGTTGATGTAATATCTTCAGCAACATAACATTTGTATTTTGTATGGAGAGTATTGAAGCTCTTGCTAAGCATGCTGTTTTCTTCTCATTTGCAGGTACTAAGCGAAAAAGATGTGGATCCAGTGCGAACAACATCTAATGACATTTGCGAGATTTTCTCAGTAAGATTGATTGTTCACATTTTTGTGTACTCCCATTGAATGTATGATATATGTTTGTGGCTGTCTTATGGTATCAAGATAGAATTTGGGTATGAATACTGGGATTTAACAAGCATGAAAGTGATAATAAATGTCAAACAATTAGCAAAGCTGGAGTGGACCTTACTGGTAATAATGTTTCAGTGACTGGCTTTTGATTAAAAGACCTAGAAAGCTCCTTTTCTGATCATGTCATTCAATATCTTTTATAGGTACTTGGTATTGAAGCTGCACGGAAAGCACTTGAAAGAGAAATGAACCATGTCATCTCATTTGATGGATCATATGTGAATTACCGTCACTTGTCTTTGCTGTGTGACATAATGACATGTAAAGGTCATCTGATGGCTATCACCAGGCATGGAATCAACAGGCAGGAGGTTGGCGCACTCATGAGATGTTCATTTGAGGAAACGGTAGGAGTTTTGTTTTCTTAATATCATTTTTGTTTTGTTCTAGTATATTACCACTGGTTTTGCTGGAGTTTGTGCAGGGTTTGCAATGGCCATTGAAAACCTGGAGTAATGAAGAACTGTGAAATTTCAGAATGCACCAGATGATTGGCTCTTGTGTGTTAAGATGCCTGACTGAATTTATTCATCTTATTGCACCATCCCAGAAAACCATGCACAAAATGGTTTTCAAAATGGCCGCCATTTTAAATTTCAATCTTTGTTTTTAAAACCGTTCTAAGTACTATCGAAAATCATTATTTTTGAATACATTCATCAGCGAAAGTTGTAGATGAGCTAAAGAACAACTACTTTGTTGAATGTAATTACCAGGACTTTTTTATAACTTTAGGATCATGGATTTTTAAGTAAAGTCCCTGTTGTGTTTTATTGTTCATGTTAATTTGTTTGTCAATTAGAGAGATTTAGCATCACGACAGAAGTGACCACTTGACCATGGTTTTCCCTCATTTTTTGTTTGCTGTTTGCCCTTTCCAATTGAAGAAAGGTGGTCCTGTGTTGGCCATAAACACGGGAGTTGTTTTGCACTGTTCTCATGTACTTATTATTTATTTTGAGGAAATGTAAATGGGAATCTGACATTTGGCGTTTCCCGTAGATATGATGCTAAATCTAATATCTACTTGTTTAAGAAACTGTCATATGAAGAGAATCTATTTAATTTCAAATGCTGTAATTTTTTTGATTTTACTATCAGGTGGATGTGCTGGTTGATGCTGCTGCTCACTGTGAAACAGACCACTTGCGAGGTGTCAGCGAGTGTCTCATCTTGGGCAAGTTACCCCATTTGGGTACTGGCAGCTTTGATCTCATGCTTGATGCTGAGAAGTGCAAGCATGGTATGGAAATCCCCTCTACCATTGGAGCTGGCATGATGGCGGGACCAATGGGAGTTGGTAAGTAAAGTTTGTTGAATGAAAAGGGGTTTCAATTTAAATAATTCTGTTGTGAATGTATTCTGCATGGGAAAGGTTAGTTTATCATTCAATAATTTACTTTCTTTTACTTTTAAGGTACTGGCATGTTCTTTGGTCCTGCTGGTTCACCGACGGCCATGGGTTCGCCTCAGATGACGCCCTGGAGCATGGGAGCCACTCCAGCTTACACTGAAGCCTGGAGCCCAGGACTTGGTAGTGGTATGACGCCAGGAGCTGCTGGCTTTTCCCCCTTTGCTCAGTCAGACGCTAGTGGGTTCAGTCCTGCTGGATACAGTCCTGCTTGGAGCCCTCAGCCCCAGTCTCCATCCTCCCCAGGACCAGTGAGTCCTTACATCCCAAGTCCAGCTGCACAGAGCCCAAGTTATTCTCCAGCCAGCCCAGCATTTATGCCAAGCTCTCCATCAATGTCGCCGACAAGCCCCTCCTACTCACCCACCTCCCCTGGGTACTCCCCAGCCTCTCCTACTCCAGGATACTCTCCAGCAAGCCCCAGCTACTCGCCAACGTCTCCATCCTATTCTCCGACATCACCATCCTATAGCCCAACATCGCCCTCCTACTCACCAACCTCACCATCCTACAGCCCCTCATCGCCATCCTATTCTCCAACTTCACCTTCGTATTCCCCAAGTTCTCCATCCTATTCGCCGATGTCACCATCCTATTCTCCAAGTTCTCCATCATACTCTCCAACATCACCATCTTATTCGCCGACATCGCCATCTTATTCACCAACCTCTCCATCGTATTTGCCAAGCTACAGTCCAACTTCACCATCCTACTCGCCAACGTCTCCTTCCTACAGCCCGACTTCGCCGTCTTATTCACCAACGTCACCCTCGTATTCGCCAACATCGCCCTCGTATTCGCCAACCTCTCCGAGCTACTCACCAAATTCGCCGACCTATTCACCTACCTCGCCATCTTATTCCCCTTCATCACCCAAGTATTCACCAACTTCCCCGAGCTACTCTCCAACCTCCCCAAAGTACAGTCCAACATCGCCAACTTACTCACCATCATCCCCTTCATACTCCCCATCGTCACCAAAATATTCACCAAATTCCCCATCCTACACCCCAACATCCCCAACCTACTCGCCAACATCGCCTCAGTATTCTCCGTCTTCACCGCAGTACAGCCCAGCATCACTGTATTTGCCATCTTCACCCAGCCCAAGGTACTCTCCAACATCACCTAACTTTACTCCATTATCTGGGCTGTACAGTCCGACTTCACCCAAATAAAGTGCAACTGTTTAAGTTTCCATTACTCCAAGATTTGTCCTCTTCTCCTCGCTGTTGGAAATGAAGAGAACTTTCTTATATTGTTTGGAGTGGCCAGAACTGGGAGATTTGTAAAGGTTTTCTAGAGCTGGATTGTGGCATCAGGAAAAGGAGATGATTTTGTTTTGGAAATTGACAAACTGCTTGTCAGTGAACAAAAAGGTTTTAATACCTGAGCTGACAGCTCGAACATTTGTGAACTTAAATGAAGTTTAATGCATTGATGAATGTGTTGATATAGGCAAACGTCGACAACCAAAATAAATAGAAAGTAGCCGTTTTGTAGTTTGATGTAGATTTGTGGCAACCTGAAGAACTAACGCTTTAATTTAACAATATATGTCAGTCATTGAAACATCAACAAAAAAAGTGCTATAAATGCTGTTATCAACTCTTACTCTTTAAGGTTTTGAAGAACGATTCTAGTTTACCAGTACATCCATTTTCATTTATCCGATTTGTGGTATATGAATTTGTTGCTCGCAAGATTTGGAAGGAATTTGTAGAGAATAGAACTAGAAAACTGCTAACGCCCTTAGGCCTGCCATGGGTTTATGTTTTGTTTTGCGATAGAATATATTTTTCTCTTTGAAGCGCAGTGAAGGACGTGAAAAATCCAAATAAAAAAAATAAAAAAAACTGTTTGTGACTGTTGCAGATTCTTGGCCAATTAGATCATTCATTATCAGTGGTTTGTTCATTATATAACTGGACAATAAAGATTTAACCTGTGAAAGTGCAATACCCAGATGGCAAAACAAGTTTGAAGCTCTGGTTTCGGAAATTTCTAAGTTGGTGTTGGCGAAGTTTATCAGAATTATTTTATTTTGCGCTTTGCTAATTTCGTTTGCTTACCGTACAGTAGCGTAGTGTTCCCATAATTCATTTCTTGCTTGGTATTGTCCTGTCACACGTCGACGTTAATTTTGAAAAACCTGTGTGAACACTAGCTTCCTCCGCAGGCAACTCTTTTGATATGGATATGGCGAATGGCGGTTAATGAGGGTTAATGTATAGCTAATGAGGGTGAAGGATAGAGGCGTAATGAGGCTTCACTTCGCTCGCCCACTCGCTCAAAGCCTTCGGCCCCTCGAAACTTCCGAGTTGCATATTAAAAGACTTGCTTGCGGAGGAGGCTATGTAAACACGATGTAGTGGCCTTACCAGTGTGGGCAGCAGTATAGGAGCACAGCACTGTGAGAACAGTAACTGAGGTTGCTGTGCCATAACTTTGCATGGAAAATAATCGTTTGAGCTATTAATCAATAAAATAAAAAAAATTAAACATCCTTGTTGCACTTGCTTGTTTCATGTGTATTTACAGTGGAATCCCGATTTCTTGAACCTCCAAGGGAAAGGAAAGTTTGTTCGAGAAATCGGGAGTTCGAGAAATCGAAGTTGGCATCAAATTACACTAAATTGCCTTCATACTGTTTTATCGTGAGCATGTATGTGTAAAAGAAATGCAACCTTTTCCCGACGCCTCTTGGTAATGCTTTTGGGTCATGGGCCACCATTGGCAAACGCCATTTTTGCTTGCACTGCGCAAGACATTCTCGTCGCCAGAGCCACGCGGTCACCATTTTACTAGGGCACTGGGGTCAAGATTGGCACTGCACAAGACAGGATGCTATTTTTGTTTGCACTGCGCAAGACAGGACGCTATTTTTGCTTGTACTGCGCAAGTCATGGGGCCATTTTATTTGCACCGCGCAAGACGGGAAGTTATCTCCTTTATTAGAGCCA
>JANSTQ010138986.1:0-13154 GCA_026167885.1 Bergia puertoricense
GTGGGCGTTTATTAGATACGAGGTGTTTATTAGAGAGTGGGCGTTTATTAGATACGAGGTGTTTATTAGAGAGTGGGTGTATATTAGATATGAGGTGTTTATTAGAGAGTGGGCGTTTATTAGATACGAGGTGTTTATTAGAGAGTGGGCGTTTATTAGATACGAGGTGTTTTTTAGAGAGTTGGCGTTTGTTAGATGCATGGCGTTTATTAGAGAGTGGGCGTATATTAGATGCATGGCGTTTATTAGAGAGTGGGCGTATATTAGATACGAGGTGTTTATTAGAGAGTGGGTGTATATTAGATATGAGATGTTTATTAGAGAGTGGGCGTTTATTAGATACGAGGTGTTTATTAGAGAGTGGGTGTATATTAGATACGAGGTGTTTATTAGAGAGTGGGTGTTTATTAGATACGAGGCGTTTGTTAGAGAGTGGGCGTTTATTAGATAAGAGGTGTTTATTAGAGAGTGGGCGTTTATTAGATACGAGGTGTTTATTAGAGAGTTGGCGTTTGTTAGATAGGAGGTGTTTATCAGAGAGTGGGCGTTTATTAGATGCATGGCGTTTATTAGAGAGTGAGCGTTTATGAGATACGAGGTGTATATTAGATTGTGTATATTAGATATGAGGCGTTTATTAGAGAGTGAGCGTATATTAGATACGAGGCGTTTATTAGAGAGTGGACGTTTATTAGATACGGGGCGTTTATTAGAAAGTGGGTGTCTATTGGATATGACGTTTATTAGAGAGTGGGCGTTTATTAGTTACGAGGCGTTTATTAGATCTTTTATGGTAACTGAATCAAGTTGTTTTAAGGCCTTTACATTATAAAAAAAGCTACGAGACAAACTATTTCTAAGGAAAATTTGTATCGATATTTATTTGCTTACGTGGATGAACAACGTTGTAACTATTATCTAATTTTGCTCGTTTTTCAAAAAAAATTGACTTCTGTGATTTCTCTGATTGAACATTTAATTTTTCCAATATACATTTTTGTTGGTAAGTTATATTTTTAGAAGCAACACTCTTTGTACAACAATATTTTCGTCTTTGGAACCGGTACAAAATCCAATTTACTTTATAAATTAATTTTGTTACAGCTAATTTAAGGAAGAAACTGAAAAAGATTTGAGAGTGTTTTGTACATAAAAATGTTCGCCAGGCCCATCACACATATAGAAGCACACAGAAGCCCAAAATTTTCAAAACAACCCGATGACACAGATGATTGAAGATTTTATTAAAACTTTTCTGACTTCTGCTTTCAGCGTATTTTACAAATCTACTTTACTGAAACCACGAACGGCAAGGGATTAGTAACGAGTCCGATATTTGTTATTATTTACATTCAATATTCGTTGTAGAACTGTTTACTCAATTTTCTCTGACAGCTTTTCTTGCCCAAAACCTGGGGTTTTCAGTTTTCGCGGTCAATTTATCGGTGAACACTGAAGACTATTTTACTGTTAATGGAAAATGGTTACTTTGTTTTCCGCACGGGCAAATAAAATTTCTTGTATAAAAATATTGTGTCGCTACTGCGCGAATATAGTGCTTTTTCTTAATTTATTGTAGCCGTTCATTAGCCGAGATAGCTCAGTGACAAATAACATTCCTGAAAGGTGATATTCAAACATCTGGTTTATGTTCATTTTCAAGTTGCGAAAAAGGATGAATAGAAACAATACAGACGGTAACAATTCCTAATTGGAGACGCTCAGTTTTTGTATAAATTACGCTGCTTGAAGTCACAGATATTATTCAAACTTCATACTGAATTTGAGTCGACTTTTAGAAGTTTATGGTTTGATTCTACCAGAATACTTGTTGTCAAGGGTCAGGAAAAAGGAGTTTGGCTACAAGTTCAAATTCAAGTCGCCGGCCAGGTTTGATTTCCATGAATTATTGGACGGAGAATCTAGACCAGGACTCGTGAATACGGCAAACTGGCGAGATACTTTGAACTTTGATCTGTTCGCTAAACATTCTCCGAGTTTCTACTCTCGATGAAAGGCGCTTGAATTTAAAGTTCTGCACACTCAGGTACGACCACAATATTCATGTTGGGACAGTATGTTTATTTTGCGCTCTAGAAAGTTTTATATATTGTCGATCATGTCTTTAGTTTTCATAATTTCCGTTTGGCGTGTAATTTCAACGCAATTTGAAGGCACCGAATATCTAGTTTCTTTATTTAGTTTGTTGACAGTGTTCTTGCAATTTTTTTTCAAAGAAAATTTGTAAGCTGCCGTTTACGGCTTTATGTACCGTTGAACTTGTTCATAGTTTTCGTTAGTTAAATAATCGCGTAATTTCGCCGTAGTTAGTACGCACTGAATGTCTAGTTTCTCGCAGTTTGTTGGCTGTATTCTTGTACTTTCAATCCTTTTCAAACACTACTTGTAAATTGTTTCCAACTTAATCCTAATAAAGCTTATATGTTCAACCTCAACTATTTTGTGTTGTGGAGTTTACTCTAATAACATCGTACAACCAACAGTTTTACAACGGGCCGATTTGTGAAGAATACGTGAAAGATTGGAAATAAACTTCGTAAACTTCGCATTAAAACTACGACACAATTTTGAATACTCTTTATGTTGGAGATTTATTTTTAACGATCACGTAGGAAGTGCAGTTTTTTTCATCATTTGTTTGGTTGTAGTCGCGGCTTCAGTTTTTACTCAAACTTGTTTTGAGTTTATAAAGAAGTACATTTCCAAACAATCGTATATTTGTGTTTTCTGCTTGTGTATTTACCGAGGAACTGAATTCGAAAATGTTTTGAGTTCCTTTAGAGTTTGATTTTACGTTTTCCTGCAAACGTCGGTTCAACAAGGATTTGATATTGTTGTTTTTAAATTCTAAGTATTTGCAGATTTTAAAATGTTGTAAAAGTTCCTGAGTTGGAAGATCAAGAATAAATACGCGACTAAAAAAAATTTTGTTAGTTTTGGAATTCTTAAAGGCAAACTCTTTTGTTAACTTTAACTTAGCTTTTGATGGACTTTGGTTGGTGAACAGATGGTCGGCAGTTGTGTTCGCTATTATTTGTCCGTTGTTCTCATTAAACTTTCTTTTGTTTACTATTTAGATTTATACTTTAATTTCAACAGATTGCGAGCTATGAGACAAAGATAAAACAGAGCAAATGTTATTGTTTTCGTAGCTGTAAACAATAAATTTTAACTTAGTTGTTGAATGATTGGTTTTGAAAACCAAGGATCTGCCATTGTTCGTCCTTTGTTCTCCAAAAACTTTTTATTGTTTACACTTTAGATTTTCACTTAATTTTCATTGTCTTTCAAGTTTCGGGACAATTGGAAAACAAAAGTAAACTCAACTGGTAACTTAGGATTTTAAATGCAATAACAATGAAATTTAACTTAAGGTTTGAAAGAGTTTGATTTCCAAAAACAATAAGTCTAGACTTAGAAAACCTGGGAGTTGACCCACCATTGTCCGTCTATTGTTCTCCTATTGTTTTCACCAAAATTTCAAGGAAACATGGTCATTAATGAGATGCAAATGAATCTACATAAATTAACACCTTGAAACAATAGAAAGTATTCCCAAGGGGATTGAAATGCTCTATAACTTTTAGTCGATTTTTCGATATTGCCATTGTTCTCGATTCCCTTGGGAATTACAAATTAGCCAAAAAAAATTATGCAGAATTAATTTATGCGTAATGCGCGGCACCCTGCACCCACACGACGTACACCTGGGTTTTCTTTCAGTTCTCTTTATTTCCTTTTAGTCTTCTCTTGTACATCTGTTCCGTGGCGAGATGTCTTCCCCCTTGTTAAATCTTGGGAACAGGGTCGTTTCTCTTGCCCTTTATGTGTCCGAGTAGAATTACTCTTGAGAAGTTTAACGAGAGTTGCCTCTCTCAAGTTTCTATGTACGGGCGGATAAAGGTTGAACGGTGTTCACCTTACTAAGAAAGCAAGGTGAAAACTGCCCAACCTTTATCCGCCGGTGCATAAAAACTTAAGAGAAGCACCTCACAAGAAATGCTTTTCTCGGGTTCAAGTATAAAGGCGGGTACAAATTGAAGAAGTCTCCCCTTACTTAGAAACTAATGGGCCAAGACTACTCCAACATTTACCCGCCTGTATACAAGAAATCCGGGAAAAGCATTTCACGGTAAACTTCTCAAAAGCTTTTTCTACACAGACAGATAAAGGGCAAGCGAAGCCTTCCCACTCCAAGCAAATCTTGAGAATTTTGACACAAAACAACTTTAAAGGTTTGAGAAAAAATTCACGCTCTAAAATTGGTCTTGGAACAAAAATCTAAGCTACGCGCCATTAAATACTACAAAATCGCGCCACAGCCTTTACAAATGATCAAAAGCAAAAACGCATTAACAAATCCCGACTTCGAAATATCTTCAGTGTGCCGCAACTTCATAAAAACTGCGCGTGTTCTGTGTCAACATCTCAAAATTTACTCCTCGAATAGAAAGACAACTCCTGTTCCCAAGTCAACAAGGGGAAGACACCTACCTTAACACAATTTGCAGCAGCTTAACTAATCTGTCTACAAGCTGTCTCCTGGTCCCATAATAACAAATTATGTAAATTTACAGCAAAGAGTTGCACTACAAGCAACAACTGTTAAATTCAGACCGTCTCTGCAGCTCAAACCCGAGCAAAAGAGCGCAAAAACTTGATAATTTGACAAAGCGCACGTTAGTCGAGTCTGGATCACTCAAGCGAATTATTACGCGCACGAGCTTTGAAAGGGGCGCCGTCTCTCCAGTGATAACTGAAGGTTTGACGTCACGTGTAAGAAATGAGTGAAACTCTTTGCTTAAAGCCCACAGACAACCCGCATGCAAACCGAGCTTATGTTTTTCTTTGCAAAATTTCCCATTACGTACAGTAAATCTAACTATTTTAGAACTAACCGTGAAAACGATAAAATAATTAATCTATTGAGTTTTGATTAGAAAATTCTAGCTTTAAAAGAGAATGTTCGCTTCCGAGAAAGACGATACAAGTTCAGTAAAATCTTTCACGTGTGGTCAATTTTCAGTCTCCAAAACGGTTGTCCATTGGCTTTTGAGGTCAGTTTTGTTTTGGCGACATACTAAGAAAGCTGCAATATTGAGAAAAACTAAATATTAAACAGGCGCTGAAGTTTCTCAGTTCATATCGGAGTTCTTCAACGCCTGTGTTGCAAGCTCACGCTAAACTTACCTTTGATGTAGAGAGGTCTATATATGGATACCGAGTAACTTAATCTAAGACTGGTTGGAAAGCAAATTTACAGGATAACTTTTCTTTATTACACGAGCATCCTGTAAATAAGACTTCCTAGGTCCACTGGTGCTGGTTGTTCTTAAGACAATATCCCATGTTCTGAGGGACAAAGTAAAGCGGAGAGGTCCCCCCCCCCAGTTTCACTTCTTTCGAGAGCTGATCCGCGAGGAACAAATTCTTAAAATTGTTTTGCTGAAGGAAAACAGTTTGAAAAATCCAACAAGCCAAAACTTATTTTTCATGATATCATGCTAAAACAACGCTGCTTTGCAAAAAGACAGAAAGTGAGGACTCAACTGGATCAGAAACCAGAGGTATCCATAGTCCCTTGCTAGTAAATATGGGCAAAATCAAAAATATTTCAAAGAACCTCTTAGCAGCAGAATCCATATACAGACCGAGCAATGGATCCTTGAATATTAACAAACTAGACAGCTTGCAATATACTGTGTTTCCTCAAATAAGCCTGATGATTGGCTCTTACGTGCTAGAAACGACTGACTGAATCGATATGACACCGTCCCAAAACACCGCGCGCGCACAAACTGGTCTCAAAAATGGCCGCCATTCTAAATTTCAGTCGTTGTTTTTAAAGGATGTTCTAAGTTCTATCAAAACCCATTATCTTTGAAAACATTTATCAGTTAGAGTTATAGATGGCTAAAATCTTCTTTGTCGAATGCAATTGCCATAAATTGTCTGTTTAATATTTCTATTTACGGATATCGTTTCTTTAGCAAAACGAGAAACAACAGCGATCGTTACTTATCTCGCAGTGCGTTCTGGGATGGGCAGACCTGAAAGAACGCGCTGATTGGCTAACTCCAAGTACGTGATAACTATCCGATCATCTGGAGTATCAAGGATATTTGAGGAAACACACCCGTAATAATTCATCTAATTCAAATTATACAGTATATCTAACATATGATTGTTAAAAGCCCATAGACTACAGATACACGACTGTACACGTGTGGAAATCATACTTGTCGTTCTGTGTTTTGAAAACTTTGCACTGCAAATGATATTTCGACTATAGAAAAAGTAGCGCAAGCAAAACAACGATTCCCAAAGTGAGCTTTAAATAGAAAAACCTATGGATAAAGAAGACTTACACACATCCAAATACAATCTTTTGCACAGAAGTTTAAGAAAATCAGCGAAGCCTGCCGGCTGCCATGGGCTTTTAAAATCAATCTATATCTACTTATATATATCTAGAGTTGAGACCAGGAGACAACTGCTCTATCTAAAGCTGCTTCTTTGTCCTCTAGCATTGTATCGTCTCTGCACATCGCATCCATCATCTGTTAAAAAAATAAGTAAGTAGATAATCAATCAATCAGTCAATCAATGGATGCACACACACATACTCTCGCTATAATACACTCTCGACTCCCACACTCACTCTCATACAACAGTCACCTACATGTACACAGATCAGTCAGCTAAGAGCATCACTGTACCTGGTTTAATAACCACTGGTGCTCCTACCACATGACTGTCTTGCTGCAGTACATTGTACCTGGTTTAATAACCACTGGTGTTACACCACACGACTGTCTTGCTGCAGTACATTGTACCTGGTTTAATAACTACGGGTGTTACACCACACGACTGTCTTGCTGCAGTACACTGTAACTCGGCACAAGGCAACAACCTGTTGACAATAAACTAAAAATCCATTTATTTACTTGTTCATTCACCATTTTTTCAATAATACATTCCCTTATTCTCTTCCTCTGGAGACACATACATAAACATGTACATTTTCACACGACGATCACCTGCAGTAGGAACATCACTGTTCCTGGTTTAACAGTCACTGGTGTTCCACTGGACACATACAAAACATGTACACACAACGATCACCTACAGTAGGAACACCACTGTTCCTGGTTTAACAGTCACTGGTGTTCCACTGGACACATACAAAACATGTACATGTACACACAACGATCACCTACGGAAGGAACATCACTGTTCCTGGTTTAACAGTCACTGGCGTTCCACTGGACACATACAAAACATGTACACACAACGATCACCTACAGTAGGAACACCACCGTTCCTGGTTTAACAGTCACTGGTATTCCACTGGAAAAATGGCTTAAAAGCTCACATGAAATATGTATGTATCACAAAGTTCAGACAAACAGGACTCCCAAGTTCTTGCTACAGTAACAAGCTCACTGTACTTACTGACACAGTCTTATGGAAGATTCTGTCACCAACAGTACATGCATGTTACATGTATGTATTAGTAAACATCCAACAAAAAAAGGAATAACAATTGTACTATAAAACACGAGAAACGCTTGAATGGTACATACTGAGGTCATTAAGTGATAAGTGTATCATGATAGTAATTTAATGGTCTCAATGCAAAAGTATCTGTCTATGTTCATATTTACATACAGCTAGAGCAGCCTTCACTGATCCACAACACACTTATTACCTGTACTGCATTGTCCCATCCACGTCACAGTAATAGATGATCACATTGATCCACTCTCCAATTAAGACACTAAGTTTAACTTCAAAGTGGCCTGTAATTTAATTAACAACTGTACATGTACTGATGACAATAAAGTCATATAAATAGTATATTAAACTTCCTGATCATTCAATAGTGCTGAGCATCTGAGCAACTTTACTGATGCAAAATGTGCTGAAAACATTGTTAATCAATTGCTCTTGGAAATATCAACAAGAACTTGTGTGTACCTGTATGAGAGCTGCAGTTGAACCTAAGGCTTTACAGCTAATGAGACATGCTCAATCACTATAGACACACACATATACCAAACACACAGTCAATATAATTATACAATCATGGACAGTCGTACGCACATCAATCAGAATCATCACTGTACCTGATTTAATAACAACTGGTGTTACACCAATAGCACTTCTCAATTACGTCTGTTTTTGTTGCCGCTGTTCTTGCCAACTTGATCTTTATTGGCATTGTGCTGTAAGTAAAAAAGTTACCCAATACAGAATATATACCAGTGCTTAAATTGTACAACTAAAGAAGCGTGATCATTTCAGGAACTATGACAAACATTACTTGGCTATAAATTCTTATGGATAGCCAAGTTGGAGTTGAATGATGCACCAGAGTTCAACATACCAGCCACAAGGTTGTATATAATATGTTGCATTACTTAATGATGCTTCTGGGTACACAGTTACATGCCTTACATGTACACGCAAACATGCATATGGAGTTGACTACCTAGAAGACAAAAAAAAGTTGTATTAACTAGTAAGAAGAAAAAAGAAAAAAGTTATTATTTAAATTTTATATAATTTTATAAATAAATGCACATCATGAGTCTTGACTGAGACAACTCGGAACTGCACAATACAACTTCACTACAATGTATGTTTCAGTTACAGTGGCCAGTTGATACCATGGCCAACAAATAAATCAATACAGCTTATGTCATAATGTACATCTACTTCACTATGTTTCAGTACAGTAGCTAGTTAATATACCACTGGCCAAATGCAGTGAGTCACATATTGACAAATAAATCAATACAGCTTGTGTCACAATGTACCTGTACATCCACTTCACTACATGTATGTTTCAGTACAGTAGCTAATTAATATACCATGGCCAACTGCAGCGAGTCACATATTGACAAATAAATCAATACAGCTTATGTCACAATGTACATCTACTTCACTACGTTTCAGCACAGTGGCTAGTTATGTAATACCATGGCCAATTGTAGCGAGTCACATACTGACAAATAAATCAATACTAATTTAACAGCTTACATGTATGTCACAATGTACATCCACTTCACTATGTTTCAGTACAGTGGCTAGTTAATATACATGTACCGTAGCCAACTGCAGCGAGTCACATATTGACAAATAAATTAATACAGCTTATGTCACAATGTACATCAACTTCGCTATGTTTCAGTACAGTGGCAAGTTAATACCATGGCCAACTGCAGTGAGTGACACATTGATAAATAAATCAATGAATTACTAAACAAATTCATCATCTACATACCTACATACACTGTACCACAATTCAAAACCTTTTTACTCAAACAAGATCATCATCTACAGACATGTCAACCCATACTATGATTATCTTTATACACTGTAGGTCAAAAGTCAAACTTTACTCAAACAAAAATAATCATCATCTACAAACATGTCAACCCATACTACGATTATATTTGTACACTGTAGGTCACAAGTCAAACTTTACTCAAACAAGAATAATCATCATTGTTTACATACAAGTCAACCCACACTGTGATTATATTATTTTATACATTTACACTGTAGGTCACAAGTCAAACTTTACTCAAACAAGAATAATCATCATTGTTTACAAACATGTCAACCCATACTATGATTATATTTATACACTGTAGGTCACAAGTCAAACTTTACTCAAACAAGAATAATCATCATTGTTTACAAACATGTCAACCCACACTATGATTATATTTATACACTGTAGGTCACAAGTCAAACTTTACTCAAACAAGAATAATCATCATTGTTTACATACATGTCAACCCACACTATGATTATATTTGTACACTGTAGGTCACAAATCAAACTTTACTCAAACAAGAATAATCATCATTGTTTACAAACATGTCAACCAATACTATGATTATATTTACACACTGTAGGTCACAAGCCAAACTCTACTCAAACAAGAATAATCATCATTGTTTACAAACGTGTCAACCCACACTATGATTATAATTATTTGCATGTACACTGTAGGTCACAAATCAAACTCTACTCAAACAAGAATAATCATCATTGTTTACATACATGTCAACCCATACTATGATTATATTTATACACTGTAGGTCACAAGTCAAACTTTACCCAAACAAGAATAATCATCATTGTTTACAAACATGTCAACCATTACTATGATTATATTTGTACAATGTACATATAGGTCATGCACAAATCAAACTCTACTCAAACAAGAATAATCATCACTGTTTACATACATGTCAGCCCACACTACAATTATATCTATACACACTGTACAGTAGGTCACAAGTCAAACTTTACTCAAACAAGAATAATCATCATTCTTTACATACATGTCAGCCCACACTGTGATTATATTAAGTTTATACACACTGTACATGTAAGTCACAAGCAAAACTTTACTCAAACAAGAATAATCATCATTGTTTACAAACATGTCAACCCACACTATGATTATATTTACACACTGTAGGTCACAAACCAAACTTTACTCAAACAAGAATAAATCATCATTCTTTACATACATATCAACCCTTGCATACTGTGATTATATTTATGCACTGTAGGTCACAAGTCAAACTTTACTCAAACAAGAATAATCATTATTGTTTACAAACATGTCAACCCATACTATGATTATATTTATACACTGTAAGTCACAAGTCAAACTTTACTCAAACAAGAATAATCATTATTGTTTACATATATACATGTCAACCCACACTATGATTATATATGTATTTATACACTGTAAGTCACAAGTCAAACTTTACTCAAACAAGAATGATCATCATTGTTTACAAACATTTCAACCCATACTACTGTATGATTATATCAAGTTCAGTAAAAATAACTTAATTTGAACACATATAACATACCACCTCCATGTGCATGACTGTAAAACAATGCATTTCTATTGTCTGATAATATTACTACTACCAGTTGATGTACATGTAAGAATAGTAATACTAATAATAATCATAATAAATAAAGTTTTAACTTAATATCAGCTTCTACTGTAGAAAATGTTAAATGGATATACCATAACAACCTAAAATGGACAAACTGTACATGTAAAGTATATAGCAAAGACATACAAAACCTCATAAGATATATTATACTAAATATGGAGATATAATACAGTAGTATTTATAACAAATTATTAAGCAACTGGGTAAAATGCCAATATTATATTTATATAATACATGTATGTAATCATTGTAGTACTGTATGCACATGTAAAAGTTCTTTTATAAACCTTACAGTTAACTATATAATTATATAGTATTAACAACTAATGCATCTTTATAATAAAAATTGTTAAACCGATGGTGCATACAAAAATCAGAGCCTAATAACAGACCAAAGCACAGTAAATGTAGTTCACATGAAAAACCATTTTTACACAGCAGTTCTATGATGCATGATTGCACAGTGTATTATTATTTACTAGTAGCCATATAAGAACACACTGAAAATTTAAATTCAAAAATTTAATAATGTAATCACACAAGATACTAAAAAATACATTATATTTATATGTTATACCTGCATCCATATGGAAATTTTATACGCTTTGCAAAATGACATTTACATGTAAAACCAATGCATCTTGTTCATATATCATTATGACTGTCAAACTATTATAGTGCATACAAAAATATTCAATACAGTTCACAGGAAAACATATACACAGCAGTTCTGAATACACACATTTATTTATTTATTTGAAGCTTCCATCCCATTGAAAAAGAGAATAGTAAAAAAATTAAATAAATAAAATACAGAAAATTTATAAACTGGATGAGGGGCTGTCAGACTTGGACACATGCATGACTGTATAGTGTACATGTACTGTATACTATTAATTACCCATACAAAATCACACTGAAAATTCAAAAATTAATGTAATTGTACAAATAATAAAAAATACCTACACCCATATGGGAATTTTATAAACTTTGCAAAATGACATTTAAAACTGTAACATGTATTGAAGAAACAAAACATAAGGCAGACCTTCCCATTTATTAACTGGCATAATAATATGTTGTAAATGCAACGCAGAGAAATGCAGATTTAGTCAGTGAATATATAAATGTTATCTAGAACAACAGTTATGAAAAAACCTACAATATGCTACAAGAATAGAGCAAAATATTTTATATAAATACTGCAACACATGATGCCCCCCTCCCCTCCCCCCTTCTCCATCCAAAACAGTCTTCTTGTTGTTGTTGTTGTTGTTGTTGTTGTTGTTGTTGCACATCACACCATGGACCTTTAATTAATCATGAATTTGGCAGCAAAATCAAAGAGACACACTTAGTAGTTCAGTTCAGAAACTGATTTCAAGATCTTTCAACCCAAACCCATAATCGAGATCAAAATATTTAGCAAACAACATAAAGATTGAATAACTAGCCAGTGATTATTATGCAAAACTGAATAATTAACATTTACTTGAATGATTATTATGCAACCAGTTTCTCACATGTCGTATTGCAAGCGATTCAAGCAAATATTAATTCGAACAGAAAACTCGAGTTGTTTTCAAGTAAATGACTACAGAAACCGCTGCAAACATATTGGGCAAAGTCGATAAACTAAAGACAACAAATGGCGGGACTTTTAAATACCTCCAGCCCCTCAGGCCAGCTCCATGTGGCATACGACATCGCTGCGAAAGATCGCCGAGCTGAAAAACCTGCACAGAATCAATCACAAAACCATGATTATTTCAAAGATCAAATTTAGAGCTTAATAAGAATCAATATTAAACACAGAAGTCCAGCAAAGTCCATAGCGAGTAAGAAAGCTTTCACACGAATCTTGTCCGCCGCAAGATTGTGGCATTATTTTAAACCAATTTATTCATATTAAAAAACTTTTCAACACAAACAAAATCTTAGTATTGGCAATTGAACAAAAATATCTTCAAATTTATTTCTGCTCACAACACACGACAGTCGGGGCAAGAACTGTACGATATACTGACAAAAAAAAAACTGACACAGTTTCAACACACCTTCCGATTTTTGCCGTCGTCCATTTTGATTAAGCTGAATATTTTTCCGCGTTAGCCTGGTGCCGACAAAGCCTCG
>JANSTQ010139008.1:6252-24189 GCA_026167885.1 Bergia puertoricense
ACTATTTAAACAGTAAGTACAGAAAAAGCTCAGTCACAATCCCTTGGGGGTAGGGTATGGTCCAACCTCAATCACTCTCACCCCTCCAAAGTCAGGTAAAATATACCATCACAAAAAAATATATTATATACAATCCTTTTCTAATTTCTTGTGGCCATTCCCACTATCAGTGTAAAGAATAATAATTTCCCCATCTTTGACAACTAACAGTAGAGGTCAACTGTGATGTTTTAAACACTTCTTGGTATTACACAGAAGTGACAATCAGAAGATACTTTGAGAATATGTACTCACTTATCAAAAGGAAAAGAACATATATCAAGTACAAAGAAAAAGGGTTTCAGTGACATGTATTTAGCAGAGAACAATCAAGTTCGCAGATATGTAATAACTTCCAAAAAACCTACCCTGCAACTGATGATCTCCAAACAGACTCCCTAGTCCAAGAGCTCGCTTAGTTCTAAAATCTGCTAAAAAATCATTAATTTCCTGTGCAGCTGCAACCCTGAAAGAAACAACAGCTTACGGTTACTTTGCTGCCAAAAAGTTCAATAAACTTGCAAGAAATGAGATTGTAAACACACAAAATACTATGTACACTCTCACCTTGCTTCACTGAAAATTGTCCTCTGGCTCTCCTCAGAAAGAATGACACCCAATGTTCCCTCTACAAAAGTAAATGGAGTTGGAATTTTACAGATTGGTTTAAACAGGTTGAACTCACAGATAAAGTAGTTGGTTTAGCAACATAGTTTCAATTGACAAGTTGAACCAAACAAAACAAAATTTAAATACTCACCAATTTTTACTGAGATTTCTTCTGGTATATCTAGTGCTAAAGGCTGTTGAAAACAAAAATACATATTAATTATTCCATATCTCAACAGGTTCACAATCATTAACTGTCACAAGTTACAATCTGTCAATATTTGGAGATTAGCCATCCTTTACAGTCAACATACATGTAAGTGATGTGAGAATCATGAAGAGAAGACTGTCATTTGCAGTACTTACACGAAATTGTCTCTGTCAATGAAAAATCTCCTAACATGCCAAAAAATCATCTACTTTTAAGTTTTTATTTTGTTCTTATTTAAAAGTTTGTAGCTATTTTCAATTGTCTTTTATTCTGAGAATTCTGGTAGCAAATAAATGGCTTTTTACAGTAAACTTTATTGTTGTCTTCAATAATTATATTTAAAAGATTTACCCCAAAACTTCAGTGCAATCTTTAATGCTACAACAAATGTCTCCTGACAGAGCAAGATTCTCACATCCTTTCCACTGGCTGTAAAACAAAATTAGTTCATCACTTACTGCTGATTTTTCTAAAAATGTTGAATAAATTTCATAAGACCATTTTCTCATCTCTTTTGCTGATCCCTCCTTGTATGACTCTGTCACCAGCCAGAAAAACTGAAACCAGCAAGAGAGGTATTAACAATTTTTGTCCAGCAAACAATGGTTTAGCAAAGATCTAACTTACAACATCAATCAATTGGTGAGAACATAAATGCAATCTCTGGGCCAGAAAAGATCAAAATTTCTAATATGGAAATTACTCTCAGATGATCGAGATGATTGAGACGATCCAAATATATCCCAGAATTTACCATACACATTGTCAGGCCCAGATAAATTTAGTGATGATTGCATGATTTTACTCTTTCAGGCAATCAAAATGAATATATTATGGAAACTTATGATCACCTGGACCATCCCAATTATTCTAAAATGAAATTTAAAGTAATGCAGGCAATTGGGACAACCTGGATGCTGATATGGAAACCAGGCCTTACAAGTAGTTTCCTTGTTGGGCAAGTTCATTTCAGTTAAAAGTTTGTATGATCACATTGTGGTAGTAAGATGCTCATTAGACTAGCACACTTTAGTATACATGATTGATGTATCAATCCAGTGAATAGTGCTTTTCACGTGCTCTGATTAGCTGTTTGAGTTCTGAATATCCTCTGATTGGGGTTAGCGAGGTTTCTCCACCTTAACACATTAATGACTAATTACTAAATTATAATTCATCAACATAATTATCATGTTAATCAAAAAATCTTACCAAGCTACTTGGATCACTATTGGAAAACAGATAATGTAAAAAGACAGCCAAGTGAGCTGCAAAACAAATGAAAAATGACAATTAGATTTACTCAATCAAACAGGACAAATGTTGGTTTCAGGAATTTGCAGTTGGAACTGAAAAACAATTCTGATTAGAAAAAAGTCAGATTGGAATAATCTTATTACCTGGTTTGTTCTTGAGCAGTTCCAGATCATTGAAAGGTCCATGATCCTCAATCTATAACATTGGGAAGAAAATCAGTTTTGAAACTGTTCATTAAACTGTTGCCTCAGTTATCCAATGGAACAGTCATATACCTTTACTACCATTAGAGAGATTAAGCATCAGTTCATGGCAAATGGCAAAAGTGACCATGTGACCATGATCTTCCCTCATTTGCCATTTACCATTCGCTTTTTTGTATGTGAAGGTAAAATTAATAGTTCTTTGTTAGCCATAAACATGAGAATTATTTTGCACTATTCTCTCATTCTTTTAATATTTACTTTGAGAAAGTAAGAAACATAAAGGGAAATCTGATGTTTGCCATTTGCCATAAATGTGATACTTAATCTCCCTATTGTCACTAAAATAACTCAAGTCCTTTTTCCCTCAATCTCTCTTACTAGGTAAATCAGGACTGTGCCTACACTGACCAACATATTTGTTTTTTCCTCATCAATATATTTGATCTTAACACTATATAAAAAACAATTCCATAAGTTTACTTAGACTAAGAAAGATTACAGGGCCACATTAATGTTGGTCAGACGGCCTGAACACACTTTTTATCCCTTCGAGCCAGTAAGGGTCAGAAACTTATGAAAAGTGGTGGCCGGACAGAGCCAGCAATTCAGATGAAATTGCAGATAATAAAGACCCAAAATTTTTCACACTAGGCCAGTGCACTTTCAAGCCGGGCAAGTAAGTTTATAATTTTAAAACTTTTAACGTCAAGGCTTGCTTATGGTAATCACAGTAAATTACTATCCAATTGTCTCATATATCTGATAACTTATATTTAAAAGTGAGTGTGAAATAAAAATTGTAAGTTGATGTTTGTTCTGAAACCTTTACACTGAACACCTGAGGACATTTATAGCACTGTTTTAATGGTAAAAGTGCATGCTTGGGAATATAATTTAATCAGGAGAATTGCAGAAAAAAATACTGTTTTCAAAAGAGGAGCATGCTTCCACCATTCATAAATATGTAATACAAGGCAGACATTGTGACCATAAACCACCACCAACCTTTTCATCATCTGAAGCAAATTCATCTTCTTCCATAGAAATAATTGAAACCTGTGACTGATGATGTTGAACTGTCAAGCAGTTGCCCTTTGCATCATTAGCTGTTGTCTGGCTTTCTTCATCTCCATCTTTGGGGATCTCAAACATATCTTGGCGCCCTCTCTTTTCTACTGGTCCATCCACAGGGGGTGTCAGGGGTGGTGACAATTGGCTGTCAATGTCTTCCACACCCCAAGATACAGACACTGCTGGAGACTGAAAAATACGTAAATTTAAGAATATCTTTAAAGATAGAGTATATTGAAATAGGACCTTTTGACAAACATACTTGAAAGTGGTACTTAAAACTATCCTATCTGCAAACTTAACAATTATGCAGCTACCAGCATTAAGTCAGAAGGGGAAGGCGTGGCAGAAAGGGGGCATTTGATCCTTCCTGGAAGGAAGATATGGAGCATTTGATCCTTCCTGGAAGCCCAATGGTTGGGTATTTGATCAACTTTAATTGACATTTGTAGGATAACTAATCTTGCCCCAGGGTGGGGATTTTGAATAAACCTTCTACAAACTTGCCCCCCCCCCCCTGCAGCTCAAAACTGATACTTAGGTGCATTATTTATTACACTGATAATAACTATAATACAAATCATAGAGAAATTTTGATGTCAGAAAAACTGGGTTTTGTGTCCTGCGTGAGACCACTGAATACTAGTTAGGTGATCAGGGAATTCAAAGCTGGAACAGGCAGAGTTGGAGATGGAGCCTTATCGAGGGCTGAGATACTCATGATGAGAGAGTAAAACTGTGGTGAAAATAGGTGTTGGAAATGAGACTAGTAAACATGCTAACCACTGCACTACCAGCGACCCCATGGTGAAAACACAGTAACTTTCACAAGATGAATGTGTTAATGATTGGGATCTCTGACCTAATTTTTTATTATCAATGTGTGTTTCATAGAATTTAAAGCCTCTTAAGGTTTCAACAACAATTTGTGTGAACATCAAAAAAGTACTCTGGCTTACAATGTCCTTTGATTTCAGATTAACACAACTAACTCTTCCGTGTCTCAGCAGCTGCTATTTCTCATGGTCTAAGCTAAGGAGGTTTCAGAGACTATCAAAGATGTCCATGATTAAAAGTTGGGCACAGGATCCCCAAAGTTAACTCAGTCACCTTATTGAAGATTACCGTGTTGACAGCATCATTGGTGGTCATCCCGATAGTGCATTAGTTAAAACACTCGGTATACCCAAGGGAAAAGGATTTGAATAAGGCCCACTACACAAAAACAAACTATGTCGAGTGTGTCAAAAGCACAAGTTTAATATCAGTTCAGTTGATAAGATCTCAGACTGCTAGCTTGAAGGTCCCAGGTTCGATTCCCAGCTTTGCTATGGGGTTGAATATTTAGGTGACCTTCTTTTGCCACAACACCCTTGGACAGGAACATTGGTCCACCAAATGGACAAAGAGCTTATTAATATTATTATTATTATTTTAGACTTATATTTTATGTCTCTTTCACATTTGTACATTAATATCAACTCTATTTTGGCTCAGCAGCTGCAGTTTGTCAAAACATAAACTGTGTTAAAAATAACAAAGTTAATATTATTACCACAAATTACAAAAACAAAATGTTAAAAAAATGTTTTAAACCATTTATTCAAATACTAACAATCTGCAGTCCGCCTCCCCATTTATTCACTTTTCCTGGCCAGGAAACAATTTTCAATTTGTTTGTCTTTCCATAACTTGTCTTATAAACATGAGAGCCCTGAAAAGAGCCAGATGATCAAGGTATAACAGAAAATAATTTAGAAAACTGGAAAACAAACAGTTGGAAAAAAACAGGTGCAAACGAAAAAACAATCAACTACATATTGTACTAACAACGTGAGGTCCACTTCCATTCTGAATTAGTTTTCCTCGAGTGAGTCTCTGGCAAAAGACACCACATTTTCAACATTCGATAATGTAAACAAGCTCAGATAATTGGTAACAACCCAGGGGGATACACTTTTGGTTAGTTGGTTGTCACTGTTCTCGCCAAAAAATTTGGAAATATACAGAACCCTAAAAGTTACTTTCTTAGAAGTTGCATTACCCTAAAAAAAAACTTCCAAATACTCCAGTATCATTCAATATTAGAGAAATCAAATGTTGTCTGAAACAACAGATTCAAATGAACTGTCAAGATGATATATCCATTTGTATACAAAACTGTCGCTTCCTTAAACACGCAGCTATTAGGCAAGGACTTAAACACTGAGCCAGAGCTTTGCTGAAATCTCTGATAGTTCTAAGAGAAAGCTAACTAAAATAAACTATATTGAAAATAGCTTGACACATCGTTGCACCCTTCATACACAAATCTGTCAATTTCCGAGACCCCTTAGATACTATGCTACACTAAGCTTACTAACCCTTTTTGATTCATCTAATGGCTTTTGATGGGAGGAAAAGTCTTCAAGACTGTGATTCTTCAAAGTTTCCTTACTGGCACTCACTTTTCTGAATGATTCACCAGAAGAAGGCAGGAAGAATGCTTCTGGGCTAGAATGCTGCCGCACATGCACTGGTCCTTCAGGGAGCTATTATCGACACAATTTATGCCATTACCATTTAAACTCAGCTTACTGCGTGTTTGAACCAGATAAATCCTAAAATAATACTCTAAAACATTCTCTTAGCCCCACATTTGGCATCCTTGATGAGGGTTTTATTACAGCTTGAACATTTTGTAGTTGACAACAACCTTGACACTCAATTCAAAGTTGTGGGTGTAAAATAATCTGGATATTTTGCTGTATTTTGAAATGTCACCTGAAATGATAACTTTCATGTACAATGTACATGTTGGCCTTTTTTACCAAGCTCTTGACAAATTCATTAACAGCTAGAAATCTCTAAATTCAAAGTTTTCTGCTGAAAATCTACTGACGCAAGCAAGATATTCAAATTGAAATACCTCTGAACAGAAATTCTCAAAAATTTTTGAAGTTGCATTTAACAAATGTAATTGATATTATTACTTCAAACAAAAAGTAGCTACTGTCCATGGGGCTAAAAGAATGAAATGTTTCTTTGGAAAGGATTTCAACAAGCAATAAAATGAAGGGGTTTTTCAAAAAAAAATTGCTCTTGATAAACAGAGACCTTTGAGCCCACAATTTAACCACACTGGCTCAAACACAATAATTTAAGGCACAGCAAAGCATAATCAAGAAAAGCAAATAAACAAACAAACAAAAAGGCAAATTAAAGCAAAAGCAAATAAAAGACCCAGTGAAGTCCACAGAGCTGAAACTGCTGCTTAGTATAATTAGTTCATTTTCGAAAACAAGTTCTTCAAAGAAAACAAAACTGTATAAAGGGAAAAAAGTGAAATTTTTGATTCACCTGCTCAACCATTTGGATCAGTTAATTAAGATTAGTGGAGACTCGTAAGCAGTTAAGAAGCATTTTTCATTGTTACAATGAATAAATTAATAACTTATACAGATTATGTGTAATTATTATTAGTAACAAGTATTTACATGATTGTAAGAATGTGCCCTGGGATTAAAGGTTATGGGGTTAGTCTGGTTTGATGCTTAACATGTGGTGTGTACTTACTGACAGCTTCTTAGTCTTTTTCCTTGCATTAGATCTAGAAATTCCAGGACCGGACTAGGTATTCAAGATTTGGTAGGAGAAGTTTGTTAGCATACCACATTCTTGCATTACCCTACCAACAGGGCCTATCTTTTTACCCACTTGACCAAGATACATATAAGCTCTGTAAAAACCTGTTTTTTTATTGAACAGGTCCAAAGATCATTTAATGGGATCGTATGAAAGATTTAAGTGTGAACAAAATTAATTTTAAATGGTTTCAAAGAGTATTATGCTCATAACATGTCAGTAGTCATACCCAATGCACTTGTAAGCACAACACATGAAACAATTACTGGTTTAAAACATGTCTTGTTTGCAACTAGTCTTGTTTCCACCACAGTTTTGGCAGAAACATTGCACTTAATGGAAAAACAACACAATTTCAGCAAGCCTATTTTTTGCACTGGTCAATTGGGAAAGACAGGTTCTGTTAGCTAGGTATCTCACATTTGCTCAACAAAGACAAACTCCAACTCAACAAATTGAAGAAGTAATGACAAAACGGACTGCAACACTTAAAAGTTCAGTATCTGGTCAGCTGTTGATTCAGAGATGAAAGATGGGGCTCATTTGGTCAGTCAACGATTACTATAACAATGCTCTCACAAACTTTTCAAACTAGAAATTCACTAACAAGTATTGTGTAAGAGATCAAAACAAATGAAAAAATATCCTTTCTTTCAGGCATTTGTATATGTTTCAACCTTGATTAATAAGTATAATTGACATTGATATACTTATCGAGTACATGATTATGTATCTTTGTATATTTTCCTTTCCTTCACTTTTTGACCATCTTAATTTATGAAAAAAAAAATAAACAATGGACGAACTCCTAGCGAGATCAGCTTATACTGCATCTGAAATCTTATCACCTATCACAAATATATCCATGAGTGTAAATAAAGATATTGTTGCCACATTCTTTTTGAATGAACACAAAACACATGGCTCAAGCATAAAAGTCAAAACACAGACTGGGGTAAAATACTGACACAATGTGTTACTTACAATAACCACAGATGAAAAAAAAATCATCAGCATTTGATTGACAGATGGAACTGCCTTCGGTTGAATAGTTAGTGTAAAAGAAAAAAATTGAAAAATGGTTGCTTCAAATACATCATATTGATGAGTACCCCAACAACAATAGTATATTGCACAGGGGAATGAAGAAATCTGACCACATGGTCAGCTTTAACAATGTTGCGCTAAAAATCGTACCGTGTGACATCACTTTAAACTCCAACTGACATTCTGAACCCTCCTCTGTCCCCAAACAACAATTCTTTCATTTCTCCCTAAATGCTTATCATTACAATATTTAATAATTAAGAGTTAAATGTACCTTGAAAGGCAAATTTTCCCCCAGATATTTCCTTTGTGGAGGTGTTGGGGCACCAGAACCATTTACATCCTTGCCATTCCTGTCTTGTTCACTCATTGCATCACTATAACTATCATACAGGGTGTCACTATTGGATAATGATTGCTGCTGTCTCATCCTTGATGGACGACTGTCACCAGGTGATGAATGAGTTCTATGAAGTGATGATTGATTGGCAGATGACCAATTAGCTGCCACCAAACCACCACTGGGGGGTGCCGACCTGGGGCCACTGTGTGAATTTGCCTGAAATGTATTGAGCAGAATAATTTATCACAGTAGTATTGCACCATAGGAATATTGTAAAAACTCTATTAATTAAGTTTGTGAGGAGCTTAATATTCAATTTCTGGTCTTCTGGGCATCTTCTTGTGCATCTGTTATCCCAAGAATCAGGTTTTTTTTTAAGATAATCAGTAAATAATCTGTAAAACATGTCCCAAAGCTATCACTGCTGGTCTTTTGTTATAAGAACATACCATTGTCATTTTCCAACTAGTTTACTCTGCCATGGATAACTCAATTTTGCAATAACTCATGTGAATATTTTTTTTGTTTCCTTTGAAAGTTTGAGTTTTTAAGGAGTTAACAGTATTAAGTATGCTAAATTGTTGTAAGGGCTATTTTCTATATCGTAATAAATATAGTCAATAAAAACATTTAACATTAAGTTGTCTCTTTAATCACAGCTGTTACTACCTTGGATGGCTGAGCAGTTGTCAAAGCACTCAACTCTGCTTCAAATGCTTTTATTCTGGTTGTAGATTCTGCAAGCTGAAAGAAAAGCAAACACAATCATTTTCAAAATTTAACTGACAAGAAAAATGGGACAACAGACTCACAATGTTAACAAAAGGAAGCTTGCCAGGGAAACATCAGGGGCATATTTAGGGGATGGGCCACGAGGGTCAACCCCTTCCTCCCCCCCCCAATACCCCCTCATCAGCATTTTTGTGAACATTTTGTAACAAACACTGTGAGGAAATCACCTTTTGGATTACAGATCTAGACACCCTTTTCAAAACCCCTCTTTCAGGAATTTTGGGTTCTGCCTCCTCCCCCACCCCTCCTCTTCCCGACCATGATTGTATACTAGGCATCATCTGCCCAATTTTGGTCACAGTTGGTGCTGCAGTGGGGTGGGTGTCCCCAGTAAAGTTACCGTATGTAATTAATACTAACAAGTCTTTCAAAAACATCATCATCATGATAACATAGTTATAACTATATAATTCATAAAAATACACAAAACACATTTACAACAATAGAAATCTGTATCATTTGAAGAAAACAATATGTTGTTTTATGTCCAAGCTGCACAAATCCAATAGACATTTTCAAATGCACCTAGTTACGGAATAAATTAAATTTTGTATGCTTGACAGAAGAGACATTTAAATCAACTATTTAAGTTTTTTGCAACAAACAGTGCAACAAGAAAGATTGTACTGAAGAACTATAGCACGGTCTGAAGAATTTAGAGTCTATGGAAGTTTTGTTTCACTGCAGTACTGCATTAACATCCAGTGCCTGACCAACAACAAAAATTAAATACAACAGAACTTTGACCTAAACTGATAAATTTGAGGAGAGGTAGTAAGTACTTATATGTGTATATCTGTATTGAGGAGAAGAACATTTTATAATATATACAACCTGATAGCATCAAACCCAATATTTGACTTACTCATAAAAAGCTTAGTTTTTGCAGACTAATCTTCTAGAGATTCCATTGTGTTACAAACAAGCCCAGAGCTTGAAAAATTAAAAATGTTTTTCAAACCATTTTAAAAGTTATTTACTATATTATTTTTTATTATTATTATTATTATTATTGTGACATCAAGCCCTTCAAACCTTCCAGATGTGTAATATGCTGATCAGTTTAAAAAAGCAACAAAATTCTTAAATTCTATATACCCATGAGATTCTTCTATGACCATCTGCACTGAACGTCTTCCTAACAGCAAGTTTAGCATATCTGTGAATGCCACACAAACCATAATCATCACCAGCACTGACTGTCTTTCTTAAAGATCTCTTCACACATTTTCGAAAGCCACAAGTGCCAAGTTTTGTGTCGCCAGCTTTACTGTTGTCTGAGTCATCACACAAGGGAGTGTATTCCATTTAAAAGGAATGAACTTATTTATATAAGAGAAATAGAACTTTTCATTAACCACTGACAAAGTCTTGGCTGCCAGTTTTGAGAATTTGCAGAAGCTAGATAATTCAAGAAAACAAACTGAAGATAATTTGCAATGGAGACCAGCTACATGCAGACTGCAGTGCTGAACAAAGAGAGATTAATATGTTGCTTTTGCATGCATGTCTAGAATAATCTGAATTTTCTTTTGTTATAAATATATTATATCAAATAATATATTTTTCTTTCACATTTGGTAAATACAAATTATCATTATTTTACAATCTAAGTTTCTAAAATTATACATTTCATCTTTTTGTACTTGTGGTACCAGTTCCAAAGAGCTATCAGATAGCATTTTCAACCATGAATTAATACCTTCATATTTTCATAAATTGTTTAAAATAGCAACGTGCAGCTTTTTTCATTTTAGTTCTAGCATTTACTGAAATATACAAAATGTACTTCACACAACAAACCATGAGATAAAACACAATCCAACAACTAATTTTCTCCAGTGTCATCCAACACTGAAAAATTATTTCTATATACTAAAAATTACTGCCACTTGAGGAAATTCTACCTTATGTAGTAAACAAAAGAAATTACTGTTTGACTTTTAAAAATTAAAATATTCATTCATTTTACATTTCATAAATAGTTGTAGCTTCTGTAAATAACAATTATTTTACCCTTTCATGTAATAAAAGATACTTAAATTTTCATCAATTCTAAAATTCTGTCAACAGAATAACCAATCAATCAGATTAACCAACTTCAGTTGGAGGCATTTCTGTATTTTGAATTTAATTTACAATTTACATGTTTGACCCACTGTTTTGTGAGCATGCAAAACTGCAGCCCTGTGGGTTAAACAAACCTACTTCACATGAAGCAAGTAAAATATAAAAATAAAAATGTAACTTTCTAATCAGCTCCTTGTAAGGTTTTTTAAAAAATTAGTGGGAAGTTAGCACAGTTGGTAAATATCTGACTGCTAACCAGGAGGTCTCGGGTTCAAGACCCGGCCTGGTTGAGGGTTGAACTTTTGACGGCCTTCTTTAACCATGTCATTCATGGACAGGGATCTAAGCCATTAGTCTAGTCTCTCGATGTTCTATCAAGGAATTAAAAGAACCTACACACTTCTCAAAAAGAGTTGGGTAATGCCGGTGTTGTGGTCTGTTAACTGAGGGTGCAACTTAATGTCTCACACAGAAACCATTGTGAACTGCTTATAGTGATCTAGCTAAGACCCTCAACCATTGAACCATACACTTGATGTGAACAGGTAGCTGAAAAGCCCCACAGGGAGCACCATATATATGTATATTTGTATATGTTGCATATATGCCAAGTTTTGTACAAGAAATCATGAGGGTTAAAATTATAAACCCAGGAAGGCTGGCCAGATGCATGGCCTGCAGGAAGAGGAGTCAGGACCTCTGAGTTACAAGACAGCCCTTCAAACAACTCAACCATCTCACAGTACATTTAATACGAGCTTGGGTAAAATTGTGATTTCACTGTTGAGAGTTTGCATGCTTTGTCTCTGATTTATCTATGGATCTTGAATGTGAGTTCTATTTCACATCAATGCAAATTAATACAAGTTCAAAAAATAACTACTCGGCTGGTGAAAACATTAATGAGAAGCCACAAGTTTCTAGGTTACAAGTACATCAAATACCCAGGTGCAGAACTATAATATTATTATTCAAATAAAGTTAGAATGTTGGATTAGTCATACAGTCATACATATTCACTGCAAGACAGAATTCTTTGTTTACTCCCAAGACAATTATTTGATTCAGACAATTATTTGATTCTTTGCTCTGATTTTAAAAACCACGACAACAATATTTATTTTTTTTAAAAACTATGAATCAGGACAACTGATATTTTCAAGTTCTATAGGAGAAGTCTGTTAGTAGCTTGTTTAATCGAATTACTAAAATAAGTGACTGTAAAGCTGACCTTGACTCTCCTTTAGACCTTTTATATATAATTATTTTGGGGGACATTACCTGTGGCTACAATGGAAAGCACTGGAGTTACTTGACACCACACAAACAACTAAATCAGCTGTTATGGCAATCTTCTTACCTGATTCTGAACCACATGAGAAAGATAGTGTCTTAGAATGTTCGATTTTTTTCCCAGCTTCACTGATCACTTTTACAAATACTCTGACTGGCATTGTATTCCTCATACCCAGACTCTACTGAATGAGCTCTGCCAACTCTAATTCCTTTCCTTCCCATAATCTTCCCTTTTACCACATAATTCTCTTTTACCTCACAATAAAATGATAATGATCTGAATATACTGTAATAATAAATGCTATCACTTCTAAATCTTACCTCTTTCTGGAGTTTATCTGAAGGCTTCTTCATATAATCTTCCCTGGTTTTCTGTATGAAAACACTTAACATTAGTATGGCTGGTGTGTATGTTAGCATGTTGATGGTTTAGCACTACTCACTGGGATATTTCAGAGTTTGATTAAACTTTATTTAGTTATACAAGTAAACTCATTAAGAAAGTACATGAAAGAACACAACTCTGGAGGGCACAACAGAGAATAACTCTATCCTACAATCTACAACAGAATAATTATAATAATAATAATATTATGATGGCTTTTTTGTAGCATTTCCATTACAAAAATGCTGGCTCTTCATCAAAATATCTAAGAAAGAATGGAAATAAATACACAGTAATGTTCTATCGACAATAATATTGTTAAAATTATTTTAAAAAATTACAAAGTTAAAATTTACAAGTTATTCAAAGATTAATAAAAGTTCTTTTTACAAATTTAACTACTGATTTAAAAAAGTACAATTTACATATAAAAAGAAATAAAAAGATAAAATGTCTCTACTGTTCAGTGTTGCATGAGTTGTTGGGACTCAAATGAACCATAACGCCTTTCCTCCTTCTACAATGTCGGTTGGTTTATTTTTGCCAAAAGTGAGTTAAAAAAGTAAAGGAGGGGAGGTGGGTGGGGGGAGCTGAGTGAAGAATATGAGCCATGTCCCAAACATGCATAGATGGTAGGTCTCCATCCAATCTAAACCCAGGGATCAAAATATGCGCTTACTGCTGGTGAAGTTCCCAATATTAGTTATTGCAAAAGTATGCACTTTTGCTAGCAGAGGATTTCTCACTGGCAATATTTTGCTAGTGTTTTCTACAATATTAATTGCTCTCAAAGTGCCACAACTTGGATGTTTTGACAATAATTATGTTTTGTTGATGATTACCATTACATACAAAAGGCATCGCCCAAACAATCCTGATCTGAAACAAAATCTCAAACTGGCAAATAAACTTGAGGTATGTTGTACTGTTGAGAAATGGAGAAGAGGTTCAAAACAGTTCAAGCAAACATTTACAGACATATTGGTTTTGATAGTCCAACTCTCCCTTCTGAGAAGTTTTGCTAGTGAAAAATTATAAACTAGCAATTTGTTGTTGAAACCCTGTTTTAGCCCAACCAGTATATCAACATCTGTTTTCTCCTTATAATGCTTATATACAAAATAAGTTGTTTGGTTGGGTTGAATTGATCGGACAGAGTGCTCAAGTTATTTAATATGAAAAGTGAAATTCTCCCAAAATTTTTAAAAGGAAAGTATGGATACAGTTTATGAGAATTTAGCAACACATTATTTATTGTGTTTGAGGCTGAAAGGATTAAAGTATCTACTAACCTCTCCCCCACACTCTCATCCAGATGGGCAGAGAGGTCAATATATATAACTTTACATTTTCAACAATTGCCCTTTTTCACTATGATAATGCAGTCTGTTTACATTTCTCCAATCCTCCAAAGAAGTCTTAGATCATAGACAAGCACAATTTTTTGTAGAACCTGAATGAAGTTAATACATTGTTTACTAAAATGTTCAATAATTTTGTGAAATAGACCTTGTTATAGGAAATTAACAATGCATGTAACAAGTCAACAAAATCTACACATAATAAAATTAATGCAAGTTATGTTTAAAAGCATTTAATTGACACAAATTTGATGCTTTATGCATGATATTTTCTCAAGCTACAAACAACAGTTTCCAACAACAGAACTTGAGGTTTAAAACCAATAAACAATATTGTTACAAGTGATCTCTGCTTGTTCAAGGTGGCCTAGAAATACCAGTTGAGGTCACTGATGAATGGGAAGATAGAAGGGAGATGGATATCTTGAAAAACTAAATAGAAGAAGTGAGCTAATCCCTCAGAGATAATGCTTACACTGACAAATCTAAAGACATTCTAAAATTAATCATAAATGATGATGTATCATCCCATTCCAAAGGAGAACTAAATGAAATGCAACTTTAGGAAACTTTGCAGTAAAGTTTTCTTAAAATAACGATGTAGTAAAATAGTGTGCTTTTAATTAACAATAACATAAATTAAAGTACATATAATTTATGCACATTTTTGAAACTAGCATTAACAACGTACATTGTTAATTTCCTATAATTAGGTAATTATTTCCAGCTGGAAGAGTGGTAAATAAATGTACTTTCAAAGTCAAGCAAATTTCAGCTGATGTCACTGTTGACATTTTGACTTATTAGCATAAACTCAACTGCATACTTCAAAGCAAAATGAATTTATAGAACATGGCACAATAACTGGAGTCCACCAAAAATTTTAGCTTAATAATTATTTATTAAGTGTTTGAAATTTTCCAAACTTATAGATATTTCTATAACTGGAGGTGACTTCACTTCAATAAAACTTTCATAGATATAATACTCTCAAAGCATTTAACATATTGGGATCAATCTTTGGTAAATACTAAGTGTACCATGCATTTTTGCTTTAAAGACACTTATTTAAATCTTGAAGATATATTTATACTGTATTATGCTGAGGCAAATGTAAACAATGACCTCATATTGAAATCTGCCTATAAATAGCCCTTGTTCATACTGACATCACAAGATATTTTTGGGAATCAAACTGAGGCTTGGTGGTGAAGTGCTTTGTGCAGTTGTGGGAGTTTTGATTGTGAGGCATCACTACAGAAGGAAAAACTTCCAAATAAGTCAAAAAATATACAAACTTCAACCAAATTCACTGCACTTTGCTGTACTTAGCAACCGAATATCACCACCAAGCCTTGTTTTGGTGCACAAAAACACTATTGTGAGGACATCATGAATAAAGGCTATTACTGGTGCAATGAGGAAATGCAGAAGGGAAAACAAAATCAAAACAAATTATTTCAATGTTTACAAAGTATATGCAATAAAATTTCTCTTATTGAAATCATAACTAGTAAACTGCAAATCAAATGAAGTAATGATACTCAACCAACTTGCACTGTCCTCAGTTGAAAATAAGAGGGGTTTTGTTTGTGCTAATGAAATTCATGTGATGTCATAGTGAAACTAGGAAATTAGCTCAAGTCTAAAGCCAGCTTGCATTGGTTTATTTGCCATCATTTCTACTAAACATGCAATAAATGATTTAAAATCAGTTTTTCCTTTGCAAGAGTTGCAACTGGGAACACAAATGGTATTTGATTAATGATGATATCAGTATAAACTATTAATAGTTATTTTAAGGATTTTGGAGTACTGTTTTGTCACAAGTCACTACAAACAGTTCATGACATTAGAACTTCATATTTTTAGTTTGTCTGGACCCACTTTATCACCCAAAAAACACTTTTGCTCTCAAATAAAACTTAACTAGGGACCACCTTGCATTTGAGTCAAGCACCATATTACATGCTTATAATAACTGTCAAAGATACACTAATGGTCAAAAGATCAGTACATGCAAGTAATTTCATACCTCATAAAACTGCCGCTCTTGATCCAGTACCCTCTTTATGGCAATAATTCTCTCATCCCTCTGAAGATCATTCCCCTACAAAGGAAGCAAGGTTCAGCTTATTCAACAACAGGAATTCACAATCACAATAGGCAACTGTATCAAACAACACAACACTACTGTAACTCTAAGAACAGGAAAGTTACAGGATTCCATACTTTTGTCTTTCTCTCACAACAAAAAAATAGTTTTTTGTGATAAAACTGTGACCTCAGAGCTATGCAAGCAAACTGAAGAAATCTTCTTAGCTTGTAAATAGCATGTCAAACCTCTCACTCTCTCAGGCAGCCTTATAAAGTAACTCATAAAGGAAAATTAATTACCTAACATGATGAGAACCTAGACAAGTCAAGCTCCCAGATTAGTTCTGGAATGTTGTACAAGGGTTTTGGGTTACAACACTCAGCCCCAAAATAAATGTGGAAAGCATGCTGAGCTTCTAAACAATCCACTGACACAATGAAATATGACCTTGAACAATTACAACTTCCTATTTACAACTGATCAGAGAAAATTAAGAAAGTGAAAGTAAGCTCATTAAAAAACTGTTTTATCATTGAAAGTGGAAAGCTATGTTTAGCTCTGACATCCACCCACACTGCTAGTAAAGGAAATTCCATTCAACTCCCTGATGTGTAACCTGAGCTTTGTGTTCAAGGTCAGGTCATGGCCAACCAAAGCTATTCACAAAAAATCTTCAACAGATGAAACATGTAACTGTAATTAAGATCTACCAAAGCACTATGTTCTTAAAAAAACACAGTCAATAATCTGACCTGAGATTTGAGTACTATTTTAACCTGGTCTCATTTTTAGAACCACTGCTGACTTGTGTAGTCGTGATTACAAAATATCAAACCCAACATCAACTGAAGAATCAAATTTCAATCAGAAGAATTATTTTGATTAATATTTTATTCACTGTCACATCATTCTGAATTTCCTGTCACAAGCAGAACTTTTAATTAAAATATGGAAACAATTTCAATTCCTATTTCTCAGCAACTAAAATGTAATTCTATATAATTTGAAAATCCAGCACTGTACCAGCCTGGATTAATGCATACAGTACATGTATACATTAATTTTTTAATTTAAGGCTCTGAACTATCTCCAGTTTTCTAAAATCACTCTTTCAAGGGAAGGATTTGTAAATCAAAGTGTTATAATTAATAATAATCTGCAAACAGGAGCCATAATTTTTTTAAGATAAATATATATTAAAGATTTAAAATTGAACTTGCTGAAAATGTAACAAAAAAAGGATACTACAAATGGATTTCCACGTCAAGTAACTCATCTCACAATCTGATTACAGATCCTACACAGCTATTTCATTAGATTTTGTTTTCAGGGTGTTAAAGGATTTTTTTAATTTATTACTAGGCTTAAAATCCTGCTATCATAACCTGCTGTTGCTTCAAATTTAAGTACATGATCTTTGTTATGATGAGACCAAAAAACTGAAAATGTGATTCATGATTAAACAACAAATTTGTAAACAAAACCTTTATAATGTCCAAAGTAAAATTGTGATTTGATATTTCATACC
>JANSTQ010139020.1:2597-13151 GCA_026167885.1 Bergia puertoricense
GCTTAACTCACCTTACATCCATCCGTCAACCTAAACCCACCTTAACCCGCCTTACACCCATTCGTCAACCTAAACCCGCCTTAACTCACCTTACACCCATTCGTCAACCTAAACCCACCTTAACTCGCCTTACACCCATTCGTCTACCTAAACCCACCGGCTTAACTCACCTTACATCCATCCGTCAACCTAAACCCACCTTAACCCGCCTTACACCCATTCGTCAACCTAAACCCACCTCAACTCACCTTACACCCATTCGTCAACCTAAACCCACCTTAACTCGCCTTACACCCATTCGTCAACCTAAACCCGCCTTAACTCGCCTTACATCCGTCCGACAACCTAAACCTGCCTTAACTCGCCCTATAACCTTCTTCAACCTAAGCCCGCCTTAACTCGCCCTAATTCCGTTTGTCAACCTAAACCCGCCTTAACTCGCCTTACATCCATTCGTCAACCTAAACCCGCCTTAACTCACCTTACACCCATTCGTCAACCTAAACCCACCTCAACTCACCTTACACCATTCGTCAACCTAAACCCGCCTTAACTCGCCTTACATCCGTCCGACAACCTAAACCTGCCTTAACTCGCCCTATAACCTTCTTCAACCTAAGCCCGCCTTAACTCGCCCTAATTCCGTTTGTCAACCTAAACCCGCCTTAACTCGCCTTACATCCATTCGTCAACCTAAACCCGCCTTAACTCACCTTACACCCATTCGTCAACCTAAACCAACATTAATTCACCTTACATCCAACCAACCTTAACCCACCTTACATCCAACCAACCTTAACACGCCTTACATCCATTTGCAACCTAAACCCGTTTTAGTTCGCCTTATTTCGCCTAAACCGGTACATTCCATCGACTTTATCCTTACTCCCCTGAACGCCATACCGTGCGCTATCTTATGGCAAGATAAAGGCGAGTTTCTGATCCAAAGTAAGACCTTTTATTGAATTCGGGAAAAACTGATAAGTTACGCGAACGAAGCGAGCACTAACAATTTGAAGACGGTTTCACTCATAATGCCAAGAAATTCTGAGATTTGTTTGGGTCGTATGTACGTTCGTAAAATCTTGATAAACTGTCTCGTTTTCGTGCATAGTTCCACGCCTCGCAATTTTGCGCTGAATGATAAACATCTAAACAAGCTTTTAAAGGCAGCAATTAAGCTAAAGTTAAAGGCAAATTGAGCTAAGAATCGCTGACAGTAAAGTTCGGAAAAGACAAAACTAATAGGTTGTGCTAATAACCTTATTCGATGCTCAGTAAAAGAGAGCATCCACTCGTGTCATCGCCGGTACGGTTCAGTTGATACATAGAAGCTTGAAAGCGCTGACAAATTTAGCTTTAAATTTCGTATCAGTCCTCTTTTGTTTTATTTGAGTTCATTTTATCTAAAATCGAACTGCCGATTGGTCAGAAAAAAATAAAATGCTTAATATAAAAAAAAGAATCGCTTAAGTGAAACTGAATGGTCCGGCCAGGGCTCCATCCTGGATCTCGATCACGACACATCATACGATCAACGAGAAAACTGAAATGGATTTTGACCACTGCACCACGCGTCAAGTTTATAATACAACGCGGGAAAATTTAAAACATACAGAATTTATTTTTGATTTTTCTATAATAACACGATTTTACTAAACATGTGATACAGTATAACAGTCTGTCTAAAACACTGATTCTAAAAATACAGAAACAAATGGTTGAGAGTTGAGCGAATAAAGTTTATTATTCTGGCATCTACTTTATGGGTTAAGTTAAGCCACTCTAGAATTTGTATGTTAGTCCTTTTTTAAAATTTGGGGCTCATTGTCCTCTTTAAGGGCAAGTGATAAGCCTCTTTTGAGTTCGGGATCTTTTGTTTCAGTAAAGATCATACATACATACATATATATTTATTACAATAGAGAAACAATTTACATTGGAATCCTCGTACTTCACAATTCTTTGAACCCTTGTACTCCCTTCAAGGTTTATCAATATCTTCTCCTGTTCAACAGTGCCAGTATAAAACCACCAGATTAAATGTTGAGAATTGGGGCCGAATCGAAACTATTTAAGATAAAGTCTAACATCCTCTCAACTTAGTATTTGGAAATATGTCGAGACCAAGTTTGGTAAAGTTTAACATTAAACGGTGTGAAGATAAACTTTACTCAGAGTAACTAAATTAATCCGTTTGTAGCAGAACCTACAACAACTGTGGATGGTAGCATTTAAAACAACATATAAAGAGAAAACCACTTGATATAAATTTACACGATTGTTTGTTTTGAATTCTTGTAAACACGAACAACGTTTGTCGATCGGACAACATTGTGTTGTCGAAGTAGTTTCTGTGGAAAATTTGACGACGCTAAATCTTTGTCGCATCTTTGTTCAAGAGATTCGTTGGTTATTTCACTTCTTGAAGGTGACTTCAAAATTGATTTGGGAGTTAAATTGCTCATTCCGCCTTCTTTTTGTCTCAACGCGACGATCCCCATGTTCGGTAGATACTGAACGGAAGGAATGGACTTGTTGACCGCAGTCTCCGAAGCGAAATAGAGAAACACGGTCACATCTTCCGAAAAAGACACTCTTTTCTTGATGGACCTTTCCCTTTTCAGCTTGTTCTTGAAGTGGGTAAGAATCTGTTGAACAACTCCTGTTTTCTCTTGGCGTTTTTCTGTGGATGGGAACTTAGAGGCATCCATATCCTTCTTGACGGATAAGTACAGTCCTCAAACGTTCTAAATTTTCACTGCGTAGTGATCTGAATTAATACGCTGTGGTATGTAGCAACTAAGATTAACAACAGTGTGATTTTATACTTATTGGCAGTAGAAATACATACCGTACCTAATAACGTGAATTTGACCGATTGACAGGTAATCATTTATTAACCAATTAGAAATTAAATTTTGCCACTGTATTGCCTAATTTTCGTCATGATTTTGCAATTTTTTTGATTAATCGACTAATGTTTATTTAATTAGTTAATTTCTAGGCCGATTTTTAATTTAGTGTAAATTACCTTTAATTATCGGGCTGTCAATCACAAAACAATTGAATGATTCATCCACAAAACAGTTGAAAGACTCATTTACCAAAAATGTCTCATTCAAAAAACAATTGAACGACTCGTTCACAAAACATTTTAATGACTCGTTCACAAAACATTTTAATAACTCGTTCAAAACACAATTGAATGACTCGTTCACAAAACATTTTGACGACTCGTTCACAAAATAATTGAAAAAATTAAATTTTATCATTATATTGCCTAATTTTCGTCATGATTTCGCAATTTTTTAATTAATCGACTACTTGTTTATTTAATTAGTTAATTTCTAGACCGATTTTTAATTTAGTGTCAATTACCTTTAATTATCGGGCTGTCAATCACAAAACAATTGAATGATTCATCCACAAAACAGTTGAAAGACTCATTTACCAAAAATGTCTCATTCAAAAAACAATTGAACGACTCGTTCACAAAACATTTTAATGACTCGTTCACAAAACATTTTAATGACTCGTTCACAAAACATTTTAATGACTCGTTCACAAAACATTTTAACGACTCGTTCACAAAACATTGTGACGACTCGTTCACAAAGCATTTTAATGACTCGTTCACAAAACATTTTAACGACTCGTTCACAAAACATTTTAATGACTCGTTCACAAAACATTTTAACGACTCGTTCACAAAACATTTTAATGACTCGTTCACAAAACATTGTGACGACTCGTTCACAAAGCATTTTAATGACTCATTCACAAAACATTTTAATGAGTCAGTCACAGAACGCGATAGGTTTTGTGCTGGGGATGAAAAATGCGCGGCATCGCTCTTCAACTCGTTTTGCATCAATGTTGCGAGACGAGTTGCACGTTTTTGTTGCTCGTATTACCGTAGCTTTAGTGTATATATACTATAACGGAAGTTCTAAAGGGCTGGTCAGACGATGCAACAGTGCACGCAACGGCTAAATTGCATCGTGTTGTCACCATTGAAATTGTTGCATGCAACATTGTGTACAATATTGCAGAAGTAGAATCAGAGTCTACTTGCGCAACATTGCGTGCAACAATTTCATCGAATTTCAGAGGGTGGCCACACTTGATTGAAACAACTGTGTGCAATGTTGCATCGTGTAGCCAGCCCTTAAACATCAGCAGCACGTTGCATATCGTCAGCAACAGAGTTTACAAATAGGCAGTTGATAAAGGTGGAAAGGATGATAACGTTGCATTATTGGGAACCAAAAGAGTAAATTGTTGAGATTCAAACTTAAACAAAGCAGTCGTTGAGCATATTGTGATCATTCAAATTATATTAATTTAATACTACCTAATGTTCTGCCTCATTTACAATGGAAATTGCAATAGCAATGTTCAATGCAATTATGTATCTTTTTTTTTTTTTTTTATCTTGCAGCGGTTTGACTGTAATGACCAAGTTCCCAAGCTATTAATAATAGGCAAGGTAGTGTTAAAGCATCACGTCGAAATAATGCTTCCAATTCTTCTCTTGTGGCTTGTTTTAATGAAAACACACTCCCAGGGTAAGTAGAGGTGAGACTATATCAGTTTTCTTAAGAACCTTAATCACCCGCTTCATAACGTTATTGCTTAGAGGTATTTCATAGCGATCTTACTACATAATTGTTGTGTCAACTACTGCCGCAAATTCCCCCCTTCCTTTCTATCGTTCGATGGCGAAACTACGATGGTTCTTCAGTACAATGTAGCCTTAACATTTGTCTTGTTTGTTTTTTTCAGTTGACAAAATAAGTTGTTCCAATAACTGAGTCACTTGCACGCTTGTTCTTTATAAGAAAGAGATATTTTCGCCGAAGGTCAGTGTTCTAAATTTGTTAAGGTGTTACAGTCTAAAATTGTTTCTATGTTGTTCTTATTTCTATAATTAATAATATTGTTGTAGTTTTTTAAAAACTGAAATGTAAAACAACCTCGCTCCACCCGGATAAAAAAAACGAGTTTCAATATTTCGGTTATGGCTTAGAGTCTTGTTATAGGTCCTGGTCATCCCAGCCTTCGATTGCTCTTAAAGTTTGTGCGATAAGAGCTTCATAGTTCTTATAAAGTTGTTGTTATAAAAAAGCTTTCGATATATACAAAATTGTATAAAATCTGAAATTTAATATTTCTTATAAATGATACGGTTTCTTGTCGAACGTTGTAAGAGCGGCGATTAAATGTTTTTGGCAAATTTGACGCCATAAAAGATTCACTCGAAATTGTACTATTTTACGTGGTAAGCAATATAATGCAATTTATATATATTTATTTATGTAGACTTGGCTTTTTCCTCAACAATAGCTTTATGGGCCGCTAGATCTCTACACCTGTTTGATAATCTACCATTTATATTTTTTATTTACAATTCGAGACTTTCCTTGGGCGGAAAGAAAACAAGGTTAGGAAGGTAACATAAAGCCGCAAATATTCTCCAGAAGAGCGCACTTTTTTTTATTTTAAGAACCTTTTTTCGGTAAGATCGTCAAGTCTAGAAAACGGCCAAAATTTAAAAAATGCTAAGATGCGACTAAGAAAGGAAAATTTCTTTCTAAAAATTTTTAATATGCAATTGAGAACCGCTACTAAAACATGGAGAGAAGAAAAAAGCAATTTAACATTTGCATATTCTAGCTGATCAGTACAGAGTCGTTAATTCCATTCAAGTTGAACCATCTCAAGCTTCACAGAGCAGAGCATGCGAGTACACTATGGGGGGTAGCCTTTACGTATACATACACCTAATTAAACAACGCCAAAATGAATTAAGAAAATCTCAGGCTCAAATCATGAAAAAGGATTCAGCCTCTGCCCAAAAACTGGACGTTCTCATATAAACAGTTTGTTGAAAAATTAGTAACTAAAGAGCTGTTTTAATTCATGTTTCTTTAGCATTGTTGAAACACAAAAAATGTTACTAAGGTCAGTAGCTCCTTGGATAAAACGATTTACAAACAGACAAATTTTCCAAGCCAAACTTTCGGCGAAAAAAAACTATATCAAACCTTGTCAATCAATTCAATTCAGTCTATTACAATTAAAAGTATGAAGTACATTACTATACTCCACCGACCTGAAGCTAATCTAGGCAGGTACCAGTTAGTGGATAATATAGAAAATCAATATATCTTTCTTATAAATAGGGATAATCTTGGAGTATTTTATTTTAGAAGGATATATGCCAGTTTGTATTGATAGGTTCATTAAATCTGTTAGCGGTTTAGATAAAATAGATTTTGCAGATTTTAACATTGATACTGGGAAGGAGTACAGGCCGTAGGCTTTGTTAGTTTACCAAAATATTATCGATAAGTGTAGCTGACTTGTTATGGACTCTGGTCTGTTTGTCAATTGTTGGTGAAAATCCATAACTTTGTAGTGAGAGGAGAAATTTATGTGCATACTTGCAGGTATCAGATCTGAGGAGATATATATTGAAATCTCCTAGAATATGGATTGGTTTATATGACTCACTGTACTTTTCGAGTGCAGTTTCAAAATATTTTTCAAATGTCTCTGGGGAGTTATGTTGACGGTAAATAACTCCACATATGACATTTATCTTTTTGTTAAATTCAGTTTTAATGAAACCGCACATTTCACTTGACGACGCAAAAATGCCAAGCTTTCGAAAAAACTAGTTCCCATGTAACCCTTTTTGATGTTGTCTCAGGGTTGTTTAACTAGTTAATTATGCAAGCTGGGAACCAGTCCTCTTTCCTCGTATTGTTACCGGCCAGTTGATAATAAACTGCTCGGACCAAGTCCTCTTTCCTCGTTTTGTTACCGGCCACTTAATCATAAACTACTCGGACCAAGTCCTCTTTCCTAGTCTAGTTACCGGCCACTTGATCATAAACCGTAGGATTTCATATCATTCAGAATCCCATTTGGGCAAGTTAGCCTTAGTCTTAAACAATGTCCCGTCATTGTCTTAGCCCACAAGATTACAAGGCGACTTCATAAAAAAAATCATCTAACATTCTCTCTAGGAAACGTCAATCATTTGCCTTGTACGTGTAACCTGTCGCTGGGGATGGAAGACGGAAGGATACCTGACGGCAGCATCACAGCCTCATCAGTTTACCCGACCAAGATAATGGGCTCCCACGAGCCCGCAAACGCCAGGTTGCACTTCAAGAAAGGAAATGGCCGTGCTGGGGCCTGGACACCAAGCAACAATAACAAATATTAGTGGCTTCAGGTTCATAAACGATTATCACAGGAGTGGCTACTCAGGGGAGACAGGATGTTGATCAGTGGGTAACATCCTACTGGCTCTCATACAACCGGGATGGAGTGACTTTCTACAGCTATCAGAACGACAAGGTTTTAAATATGTACTTATATGGGGATAGTCACAGTAATGTGCATGCTTGTAGTGTGACTTGGATTGCTTCAATAAAATTATAAATGTCAAAGCCAAAAGGTAGACTACACTCCTTCCGGACAGGAGTATAACTGCGAAAACTGGACTGGCATTACGCGCATGCAACCCTTTTAGCCCCAAACAAGACTTATGTGTTGCTAAATTCTCCCAAACTGTATTCATGCTCTCCTTTTAAACACTTCGGGAGAATTTTGCTGTTCATATGAGGTAATTTGCTGCGTGTGATCAACTCCTTTATTCTCACAACCGAACAAGTTATTTTGTATTGATGGTGTAAAGAGAAGATACACGTTGATAAACTGCTGGGGCTGAAAGAGTTAATGCTTATTCTAGGGTTTTTCTTTTTGCAATTTTCCGTTTGGAATAATTTTTAGAGACTTTATTCATCTATAGAAGAAATTCGTTTTACGTCACAAGCATGGGCGTTACATCGCCTGCAAGTCTTCATGCATGTTCACAGCGAGTTTAGTCCATATGACTGTCCCCGTGGCTTGACGTACATGTCAAAAGCGTTGACGCGTGCAATATCGTAAATTTCCAAATATAAGCTACCCCCCCCCCTCCCCCGCATAGTCCAACCGAATCTGTGACACAAAACTCCTTCCGATTATAATCCCCCCTTACTTTAACCCCATGGGCTTATATTCGGAGGGGGTTAGGATAAGTCTTAAGACGGACGTAAACCAATGTAGCTTTGCAGCTTTTTTTGTTCAAATACGGTTAACAAGATTATTGCCAGTAATTTAGTGTCTTTAACAACGCTGTTAAATGACCACTAAAACATGTCAAATTGTATCTACTGTCATTCTAAAGTTGTAAACTTTGAGACACAAAATTCCATCCTGTTATCAACTCAACCTATTTTAAACACATATTTCCCTCCGACTATAGGCTCCCCTCTCCCCCCACCCCCAGATATAATCCAACTATACGTATAAGCTCATTAAAAGTGTTTTGAAAGCTATGAGCCCTTGGATCTATATTCGGAAGTTTACTGTATCTTTTTCTATTAATGGTACGCGCCGACTTTTTGCGTTATGTTAAAGATGTGATCGATTTCAATGGCATCTTGTTCCATTCCTGAGCGCGGCAAATTAAATCTTTTGCTGCGATTTTCCTGGGATTATTAAACATGATTCAAAATCCTTCAACAAACTGTTTGACGTTTACACAAACCTTACACACATTAGTCTAACATTTGAAAATCGTACACTGTTATAGCGTGTCAAAGTTGCGTGCATACGTTTCTATGTTGAGTTTGCCCCCTGCTCCAGGAAACTTTGAAAGCCAAAATAAAAAACCTATTACTTCAGGGTGTTGCCTCAACCCTCTCTGCTTTTTGTTAAGACACACCCTCTCCATTTGCGGCGAGAAGACTTGGGAAAATACTGTTTTATTGACATTACTATTTTTCTCAAAAATCGGGATTTATTTAGCCTCACCGCAGACTATTATCCTCCTTCCTAGAGACCTAACGCAGCGAAGGAAAATAATAGTCTGCGGGAAGGCTAAATCAGGATGTTGGCAAGTATGCTAAGAGAGAGTATACGACAGCATGCCCTGTAGGTCGAACGCATACGACAATCGTATTTCACCCTATCTGGCGGAAACGTGCATAGCCGGGGAGGTACCCCCTAATATGGGCTGTATGGATATGTACGGCGCCAAAGGGTAGAGTTTTCGAGCTGTTTCGGTCTGAAAATGGGTATAGAATTTGTCATTTTGATCTGAAATTGGGTATAGATTCTGTTACTTTGGTCTGAAAATGGGTATGGATTTTGACATTTTGGTCTGAAAATGGGTATAGATTTTGATATTTTGGCCTGAAATTGGGAATTGTTTTTGGACGAAACTGTGGGGATTTGCCTTGTGGTACTTTCATATTTTAGAGATCTGGTTTTAAAACGGATAAATATTTTAGTGTCATGTCTGAAAAAGAGAAGAGAGCAGGGAAAGTTGTATAATTTGGTCTAAAAACAAATATGAGTTTCACGAAGCACACTGCATACCACAATGGGGTCTATCCTTTTAGTGTCAACAATTCAAGACCGATAAATATTATTTTCTTATTTCACCCTTTCCTTGCCCCGTCTGCGTCTGAAGCCAGGTTCAACATTCTTTGCTTGTCGTACATTTTGTTAGGTTTTCTCTGCAAACTCGGACAGGAATACTGTTGTGACGCACACTCTACCGGCATCCATAGAGGCTCGTTATGTACGAATCAATCCAAGTTCTTGGTACAGTCGTATTGTATTTCTATGCGTGCAGAGTTCTGTGGCTGTAAATCAGGTGAATATAGTCTTTATTGTTGCCATTACAGACATAACTGACTGACTGGTAAAAGGTTTCCTACATATTTCCACATGTGCACTTATTCGCTCAGACGTTTTGAAAACATAGAATTTATGAAATGAACTGGTTGCCCTTTACCAAACAATCACTGATATAAAGAAAAACCTTAGACAAAAACATGTAAATACAAATTTTTACATTCCTAGTTACATACTGTAAAATCTCTAACAAGCCCCCGGCGGTTTTAATAATTTTCAGGTCTTCCAGATAGGGGTCTTATTGGAGAGGGGGCTTATTAAAAGGAGGGGGATATCTTAAACTCATTGACAGCCGGAGACGTAAGGAAATGTCACCCAGCTTTGATGAATATAAAACAGTCCGCATTTCTTGAGTGGTAAAACCAACAGTACTCGAATTTGAAACAAATACAGGATTTGAACATCAGTACTCTGCGAGCATGAGAGGGGTTAGTTCTAAATTCATTGCCGAGCTAAATAATATTAAACATACGTTTGACACCACATTTTACCATATTTTCAAACTCGACATCGTTTTTCTTTTATGTTTTATTTTGGGTGGGAGGGGGGCTGATAAGAGAGTGAGGGCTTGCTAGAAACTTGAAGCTCTAAGCGGGGTCTTTGTTGAGAGGGGGGATTGTCAGAGCTTTTACGGTAGACGTTCTTTTAGTTGAACATACAGACGATTAACTTAATGTACCCTGAGTACATAAGAAAAACGGAGAACAGGCAAACCTTTGCAGTGAAGACAAATGCCAAGTGGGAGAGCCTAGGTGTTAGTCTTTGACAGTGTGTATATTAGCAATTGGT